>PVJO010016591.1:0-41428 GCA_004026905.1 Hystrix cristata
CCCTTTCCCTCCAGCCGAGTTCATTCCCAAACTTGTTTGTTGCTGATATGCTTTTAATTAGGATTATGCAAAGCACTGTAACTGAGAAGAAATAGGATTGTTAATTCTATGAAACTTAAGGTGAATAATTTGGAAAGATTAGATAAATCATGTTCTAAAAGAAATTTTTATTGATGTAAGTATGAGCGTAATAATTATGAGATTGTGTGTGTGTGCATGCATATAAGAAGTTGTAAAATTTAAAGCAAATGCACTCATTGCTTTGCAAGTGTTTCTTACATGTTTTAAATGTGTTCAGTCCACTTTAAAGAAGCAAATCATAAATGATGCATCAAAGACATGATCCATTAAGAAAAATAGTCATGGGTACTGAGGCCATAGCTCAGTGGTAGAACCCTTGTCTAGCATGTGTGACACCCTGGGTTCCATCCCTAGCACCAGCAAAAATGAATGAATGAATGAATGAATAAATAAATAAAGTAAGGTCACTTCAGACTTCCAAGCAGTAGGATACTACTCAAAGGAAATTCCTTGGGTCTATAATAGATGATTGACAAGTAAATGGATATCTAGAATTCCAGATGTATATAGGACTTCTGCTATCAACCGAAGGAGTAACGGGGAATGGATTTATCCTCTGCCCTATGTAAACAAAAAGCCAGTGAAGATATTGTATATGAAATATTTTTCAGATATTGGACAGTAGTTCACTGCTTATTTAGAGAGGCTCCAAGCTATAGCACAAGGAGGAGAAACTGAACATAGCATGGAAGCATCACTGAGTCAGTACCCAAACATCAGTGTTTAGGCAGGCTAAAGTGGGTAGCATTTGCTGAAACTTGTGAGGCATAATATGGGAGAGGAGCAACCTGCACAGACCCAAAAAAACAGTATGCTCTGGAAATCTGGAGTGTGTTTGCCTTGAGTATTTGGGTAAGCATTGATCAAGTGCGTGCATGTAAATAATCTGCTCAGCACAGGGAATGAACTATTATGAAGGAGCAGGTAGCAGAGCAATTTTGGATGTTTGGCATTTCCATCAGCTAGAATGAAGTGATTCAACATGTGGTGTGTTTGGGTGTTCCTCGGATGGATAACACCTTAACTCTGAAACTAAACCCCAGGAATCAAAAAGCTTAGAGCATCTTCCCTGGGGCTAAACTGTGCCCAAGTAACTTAATCATTTGCGAGAATCTCAGAAGAAAGCTTCAGAATATTTGAGGGATTACAATTAACTCCAGAAACAAACATAAAATTCACAATGTCAGGAACCTAATAAAAAATCATTAGGCATGTATAAAGTAGGAATATATGACCTATAACTGGGAGGATAACGAATTAATGAAACAAACTTAGAAATGATACATAGTGGATGTGAACATTAAAACAGTTGTTATATATTCCATAGTTCAATAGTATAGAGAATGTATGTTCATGACGAATGAAATAAAAGGTACAATAAAGATCCAGATTGAACTTGTAGGGGTGAAAAGAATACATGATTTGAAAAAATACACAGAGTGTGACTAAGAGCAGATTTGACACTGCATATATAAAGATTAGAAAACTTGAAGAATAGCAATGAAAACTTATACAAAATGAAAAAAGTACAGCAGTGGTAGGGTAATATCAACAGGTTTGGGGTGTTTATAGTTTCAGGAAAAGAGGTCATGGGACAGAAGAAAAATATTTGAAGAAATAATGACTTAACAGTTTCCAAAACTGGCTAAAAAAATATATATATATGTATGTATGTTTACATGTATATAAATGAACAGATTCAGAAAGCTGGGTGAACCCCAAGCATAGAAAATTTGAGGGAAAGCATATTAAGGCACAACATAATGAAACTGCTAAAAAACTAGTGATAAAGTTCTTAAAAGCAGCCTAAGGGTGGTGGGGGAAGCACCTTACATTTTAGAAGAAAAATAGAAACAATGACAGCCAGCTTCTCATTAGATGTTATGGTAAGCCAGAAAGAACATAGTGGAGTTAGAACTTGAAAGTTCTGAAAGAAAGAAAAATGGCCTGCAATTCTAAAAAATACTGAAAAATCCTTTTTCAAGTGGAATTTAATAACTCCAATGACTTTAGTGGTGAATTCTATCAACTATTTTCAAAGATTGCAGTGGAGGGATTATTTTATTGTAAAAATTGGCCACTTAAAAGTGATACGATTTTAACATGAAAAAAATATTGTTTAATTTGAAAACTTTTTAAAATATGAAAGCAAAAATAAACTATGAAACGTTTGCTTCTTTGTCTTAAAAATCTGTCGTTCTCAACATTTTGGTGTCATTTTAATTTGGTCAAAAGAGATCATTTGTGGAATGATTTTGTGTTACTGTTTTATCCTTCAGTGTTACTAAATGTATATAATAAGATTAACTTCTTAGTGTTGAGGTCAGGGAGAGATAGTTCTTATTTGACAAGTTCTCAGTGTCTGTTTATGCAGGCTTCTTATTTAGAGCAATTTTGAGTATCAAATTCACAGAAAGAAATAATGGCAATAATGGTGAATTGTTGATGTATTTTCCATTTATTCTATTTTGAAGAAAGCAGGTGAGGGCTGTTCTTTTTAAAATGGATGATTTTTCTGGAATACATTATATTTTTCATATGTAAATGCTTGATACTGAATAGTACCCTTAATTACTACACCAAATATGAAGATAGACTTCTACATATTTTTTTTGAAGATAGACTTTTTCATGTGAACAGATGAATTTTCCATTATTCTCTGAAAAAGTTATATTTTTTGGGATTAAGAATTTATGAAAACAAATTAATTTTGAGAGACATGGTACTTATTAATACATTATTCTGACATTTCTATCCAGAAATCAAATTAGTTTATTCCCCAAATGCAAGATTTCCCAACCCTGTTAAAAGTTTATTCTTTGAATTTGTACAGAAACCTACATATTGCTAAAATGTTATCAAAAGACCTTTTAAAAAGTGCCAAGAAATGAATTATATATTTAGGTTTATTCTTAATACTAGCAGCAGGAAGAGCACATTGTGAGCTAAATTGGTTAATTGAAGTTGGAATCAGTACTTTACACATAGATCATTTACCAGAAGATGATTAAGAACTACATTAAGATAATCTTGGAGATCAGTATGCCCCAAATATTTTTGGGTGGAGAAAAGCACTTAGATGCATTGTGTAGAACACGTTATAATATGAGCTTACTTACAGTTGTTCATTGGAGTAGACCTCCTGATAGTTACTAGGAGCTGCAAATTGAAGGCAATATATAAGTAATATGATTTTTTTCCTGTGATAGAAAATTTCAAAATCTTATCTGTGCAACAGAGTTTGAGTATCATTGCACCACACGGCCTTTGAGGAGGCAGTGATTTATTTTTTTAGTGAAAGTCTTCTGATAGTTGCTACTCAAAGTGTCTCTGCTCAAAGCAGTACAGACAATACTTGGCGGCTTATGAACTGTCTCCTCTTATGACTCAGTCAAGACTTACTATATCAGAATCTGCATTTAATATTGTCTTCAGGTGGTTTAATAATATATTAAGTTTTCAAAAGCACCGAATAACTTCTTTTGATATGTTGTGAGCTTGTACAGGGCTATGTTACCTGACTTTCTTTCTGATGATATTCTTAGAAATTTTAATCCTCTTTATTCCCAACTACTTCTCATATACTTCTATAATTTCTTTAACTCTTGCCTCAGACTTTTAATATTAGGTTCTCTATAGCAATTACAATCTCCCTAGAGAATAAAGGGTGGCAGAAAAATGCGTCTTCCTTTGTTATGGCCACAGATTTAGCTTGTATTAAACATTAATACTGGATCTTAGTGTGGCATAAATGCAGATTAATATTTAGTATGTGTCTTTTAGTTTAAAAAGTAGAATTATCTTAAGTTTATGTGTACTGAAACTACACACAGGATAGGTGTCATTTGGGCCCATTGTGTTGTCCCTGTGGAGACAGCAGAGTCAAGGGAAACTGACACAGGTTTGCTGACGGTGCTTGATGTGCCCTGAATAATAAAGTCTTCTGTTTTAGACCCAAGAGTTCTGTGTCTTCTTCCAGCATCCTTGATACAGTAGTATATTAACTTCTTAGGTTAAATAGAGTGAAATCTCAGACCCTAACAGTTCCTGAGATATTGTGTATGTTTCTTTGTATACCCTATGATATAAATGTTAAAAGTTCTATTGCAGGGCTTCTTGCTAATATTATTAATGTTCCTGTTAATCCTATAGATATTTCCCAGATAACACATATTGTTGCCATAACATTTCTAAATAAGAGATGGATTAATTTTTTATTGATGACTTGCATGTTTCTGTGCAGTGTTATACAAATAAAGATATTGGTGCCCATCTAAAAGCTGTAGATTTTTCTCCTTGATTTCTTTTAATTCAGAATAACTTCTGCTTTTCTTTCTTTACGATATGCATTTACCAGATGATTTGTTAGAGATACAACCAATCATGAGAAGATAGACTAATAACTATATTTGTAGTTGGATCAAATTTGTCATGTCAGATCCTATGGAACTAAATTAATGCTGCACTAGCATTGAAAACCAAATGATTCTTGATTTTAGTTATTTCTAAATAGATAACGCTTATGTTGAAGAAATAATAATGAAATAATTTATTATTATTTAAAAGTTTGAAAACAACATTCACTGTGCACACCATTTCTTATTTTGATTTTAATATAACTTACCCTTTTCATTTTTTTGAAATATATGCTCATTTTTACATAGTTTTACTTGAACTGAAATAAAGAGTATGAGTTTAATGATAGAAAATTTCTATCACTTATTAATCATTTCCTGTCACCAGGGCAAAATACCTAAAGCACACAACTTAAAGGAGGACAGGTTTATTTTGGCTTACAGTTTGGGGGAGTTCAGTCCACATTCCTGCCTCCAAGTCAGAATTGGCCTAGGGAAAGAGCTTGGAAGAGGAATGCTGCTCAACCTGTGACAGCCAGGAAGGGGGGGCGGTGTGGAGAGAAAGAAACAGAGAGAGACAGAGAGACATACTTTTCAGGTCACCCCCTAGTGACCCACCTCTTCCAACCTCCTGCCAGTGGCACGTGCAGCTCTAAATGCATCAATGGATTAATCAATGGATTAATTAATAAATGCAGCTCTAAATGCCCATGTTATCCAGTCACCTTCGCAAAGCACCACCTCTGAACACAGACTTTTAGGAGACTTCTGGGAAACATGTTAGGCGTAAAGCATTAACATACCACAAGAAAATTATTTACTGGTTATTCTGGTTTAAAGTGTGGCTGTAGTGTACTGCCTTTATTAATATTTTTAATTTGAAAGTTGTAGCTTCTCATGCAATTGGGAGAAATAATATGAAGCCATCTCATGGACCTTTACTGTTCGCCCCAAAGCAAGTGTCTTGCAAACAATTAACATTATGTGATTAATGTTGAAATAGATACAGTCAAGATAGAGGGCAGCACCATAATCAAGTTTCTTTTATATTGTTGTTCTATTGTCACCCCCTGCACACTTCCTCCCCACCTCAAACCCCTCTAAACACCTGGTAGTTGTTAAATCTTTCCTCCAGTTCTATACTTCTACCATTTCAAAAGTTTTATATAAGTAGGGTTATAAAGTGAATATATAATCTTTTAGAATTGACTTTTTTCACTGAGCATAATTCTCTAGAGATTCATCTGGGTAGCTCTATGTGGTACTTACTGTTTTTATCGCAGACCAGTGTTCATTGTGTTTTTGCATCACAGTTTGTTTAACCATTCATCTTTTGGTAAAAGTCTGGGTTGCTTTTTGGTTTGGGATCACTATAATAACATTTGTGTGCAGGTTAAGTCAGATTATGTGTATATTTCTCTGGGATAAATTCCCAGGAGCATAATTGCTTGTTGCATGATAGATGAATATTTAGTTTTTTCAGAAACTGACAAAATATTTTCTTGAGTAGCTATCCATTCCCACAGATGATATATAAGTTCCATGATTTTGCTACATCTTCAGCAGCATTTGGTATTGTCATGTTGTCACTGTTCTGATTAATTTTAGTCATTTCAGTAGATGTATAGTGCTATTTCATTGTGGTTTTAATATGCATTTTCCTAATGGCTAATGATATTGAGTATCTTTAATGTGTTTACTTGACATCATTATTTTTCTATTCCGTAAAATTTCTCCATGTCTTTTGATCGTTTTCTGATTAGAGTATTTGGATATTTTACTGTTAAATTTTGAGAATTCTTTATATATTATAGCTACTATTACTTTTTTAGCTACGTGGTTCACAAATATAGTAAATGCTCATTATTTCACAAGTTTGCCTGCTCATTAAAGTTTATATGTGACTCCAAATCAGTATATTTGGTGCTTCCGTCGTCATTTACAGAGAGGTACATGGTGGCAGTAAATTTGAGTCTTGTGGTTTGTGTGTTCCAGAAGTCTAGCAGGATGGTATCTTGTCTTCTTGTTCCATCTCTTACATTTTGAACATTTGTCCTTTTTGGACACTTAATCTGAATAATAATAATCTTATGACACATTTTCACATTTTGTGCTTTTCGTTGGTGATTTTGCTGCTTAAAGTGGTTTCTAATATAGTGCTGAAGTGCTGGCCAATATTCCTGACCACAAGGTTGTGATATGCCTTACAGAGAAAATATATTTGTCATATAAGTTTTGTTCTATTTCACCTAAAGTGGGAGAGGAAGAACTGTCATCTTGTCCCACTCAGGGCAGGGAGAAAATAACCCAAGAAGCCCTGGTGAAGCTCACAGTTCATAGGAATAGCCTTATATAAAAAAACAGAAGCATAAGCAGAAAATACTTCACCTTCCCTGAAACCTTGTACTACATCTGAAGGCCTGTGTATAGCTGTTCCTTTTGCTTCGCACATTATGTATAGCTATCAAAAAACTACAAGCATATTGAAGACACAAAACGTAATTTGAAGAGCTAGAACAAGCATCAGGACCAGGCATCAGGACAAGGGCGTTGGGATTACCAGACTAGGAATTTAAAGCAATCATGATTAATCATACTAATAGTGAAGAAAAAGCATTTGAGAAAGCCCAACACACATTCGTGATTAAAAAACACACACACACACAAAAACAACTTTTAACCAACCAGGACTAGAGGGGAATGTCCTCAGTTTTATAAAGAACATTTGCCAGAAACTATAGCTGATATAACACTAATGTTTCCAGGAACAAAACAAGGAAGTCCTCTCTCACCACTCCTTTTCAACATAGTGTTTAAAGTCATACCTAATGCAATAAGAGAAGAAAAAGAAACAAAAGATACACAAGATGGGAAGGAAGAAATAATAGTATCTTTGCTCATAGATGATATGGTCATCTATGTAGGAAATCAAGAGGAACTGACAAAAAAAAAAAAAGAAAACAGCAGCAAAACTCCTGGGACTAATAAACAATTATAGTATGGTTGCAGGAAACAAAGTTACATTAATTTTCCTTTAAACCATTAGTGAACAAGTAGAATTTGAAAACACTGTACCATTTACACTAGCATCTCTGAAAAAGAAACTCTGACATATAAATCTAACAAAATCTATATGAGGAAAACACAACTGTGATCAAAGATAGGAGCTTTATGTGATCATGTGTTTGTGTGTGTAGTCCCAGCTACTTGTGAGGCTAAAGCAGGAGAATCACATGAACTCAGGAGTTTGAGACCAGCATAGCCTACAAGGCAAGTCAGTCAGTCAGTCTGTCTCTGTCTTTCTCTGTCTCTCTGTCTCTCTCTTCATATATACATGACATTAAGAAAGACAAGTCAAAGAATTTCTAAATGGAGGCATGTTTCCTGTTCATGGATAGGAAGACACAATATTGTCAAGCTGTCAATTCTTTGCAACTTAATGTATAGATTCATTGCAGTTTGTTTCATAGAGCCAGCAAATTAACTTTTAGATATTGATGAACTGAGTATATGGAGAGGCAAAACACCCAGAATAGCCAATGCAGTATTGAAGGAGAAGAACAGAGTTTGGTGACTGATACTACCCAACTTCAAGAATTGTTATAAAGTTATCTTAATTAAGAATTGTGGTATTGGTGAAATAGTAGTCCAATAGATCAGTGGAACAGAACAGAAAGTACAGAAATAGACCCACACAAAAACAGTCACGTTATCTTTGGTAAAGCAGCAATGGCAATACAGTGAAGTAAAAATAGTCTTTTCTATACATTTTGATGGGATAACTGGACATCATCATACAAAAAAAAATGAATCTAGCATAGACTGTAAACCTTTCCCAAAACCTGACTCAAAATGGATCATAGACCTAAGTGTTAAACACAAAAATATAAAACTCCTAGAAAATAACATAGGAGAAAACCTAGATGACTTTGATTGTGGTGGTGACTCTGGAGATAAAATACCAAAGGCGTGACACATGAAGAACAGAAGATTTTAAAATTAAAATTTTCTGCCCTCTGAAAGATGATGTCAAGAGAATGATAAGACAAGTTACAGACTAGAAGAAAATATTTGCAAAAGACACATCTGATAAAGAACTGTTATCCAAAATATATATTAAAAGAAGAACCCTCTCAAAACTCAACAGTAACAACTCATTTTAAAAATGAGCCAAAGACCTTAGCAGACACTTCACTAAAGACAATTTTACAGATGGCAAATAAGCATATGAAAAGATGCTCTTATTTCATGTCATCAGGGAAATGCAAATTAAAACAACAATGAAATACCACTACATGGATATTAGACTGGCCAAGATCTGAAATACTCATACCAAATGCTGGGCAGGATGTGGAACAGTAGATTGCTGGTGGCAATGAAAGTAGTTTAGCCACATTGTAAGGTAGTTTGGTCTTTCTGAGAAAACTTACCGTATTACTACCATACAACCCAGCAGTCATGCTCTTCGATATTTAACCAAAAGAGTTCGAAACTGTCCGTGTGAGAACCTGCATATGGATATTTGTAACTGATTTATTCATAATTGCCAAGGCTTGAACACAGCCAAGATGTCTTTAATTAAGTAGGTAATTGAATAAATAAAGTACAGTCTTTCTGAACAATGAAATACTATTTAGTGCTAAAAAGAAATAATTTAGTAAGCTATAAAAAGACCAAAGATCTCGTAAATGTATGTTAGTAAGTAAAAGACACTAATCTGGAAGAGGCTGGTATGATTCCCACTACTCTGTAAAAGGCACATCTGTCATGAGGTTGACCTCAGTGTTTGCCAAGGGTTGGGGTGTGGAGAGAAGAGGCAGAGCACAGAGGAGTTTCCTAAAGAGCGAAATGCTCTGTATGTACTATAATGGTGAGTGCATGTGGTTATTCATTTTCCTGAACCCACAGAATGCACGTCATGAAGAGTGAATTCAAGGGTAGCCCTGGGCTTTGGGTGCTTATGATGTGTCAGTGTGGATTTAGCAGTTATAACCAATGTACTGTCTAGTGAGAAGTTTTTTGTTGCTATTGTTGTTTGTTTTGTTTTTTGTTTTGGGTGCTGGGGTGAACTCAGGGCCTTGTGCTTGCAAGGCAAGCACTCTAACCACTGAGCTAAATTCCCAGCCCCATAGTGAGAGGTATCAAAAGTGAAGGAAGCTGCGCGTGTGTGAAGGCAGGAGGTATTTAGAAAATCTCTGTACCCTCCCCTCAATATTCTTGTAAATCCAACCTGCTCTTAAAAAAAAAAGAGAGAGATTTTAAAAAAGAACATTTTCTGTGCAGTAAAGAGTTTCTTTCTATGTAACAGTTTGAATATTTTAAATATAGGGACTCTTATTTAATAAAGCTATAATAAGATGCATTGATCAGTAAATTAATAGTGTGTTCCTCACACGATTACTAAGCACAAATGTTCCTCAGAATACTCTCCCAATACAGGCGTTTCATCTGCCCTTTCTCACCCTTGATAATCCTCCAAGATTTTGCTGCTGTGTTGAGCACCCGAGATAAGCCTCAAACTTGGATTCTCTCTGAAGGTATAATGAGCTACCACCCCAGCCATTTGGCACATCACCCATGTTATTTTAGAAAAAAAAAAAAATGCCTTTCAGTGGAATGAGATTATTTTACTTTAGCAGTTTTCTATGTTATAAAGTTTAATTACAAGTTTAAATGAACAGAAGTAAATTTGTACCCATATGGCATTAAAGTATGTTAACTTTAGGGGAGAGAAATAATATGAATAATGCTTAGAGATGTTTTTCTGTGCCAGAAACAAAAGCATAACATTCTTAAAATTGTATTTGCACTGAAATGTACCTGTCTAAGAAAAGAATAATATGTTTTATGCTATTTGTTTTTCTTTTCTTGGATCATGGTCAGCTCTAAAAGTAGAATGAGATTTGTAGCCTAGTAATGGTTTTACAAGCATCACAGTAGCTGGGCAAATAATCCACTGTGAATTTCCTACGTGTCTATTGATATCATTAAACACAAGCATATTGTATTTCAGAATCAGTTAGTCATCCTCACTCTTACTGACAGTTGGTGCATTAGTTCATGTTAAATGGAATATCTCTTTAAACTATTCTTGGCATTTCCTAGATTAGATGAATTATGAATTTGATTATTAAAATTAACCTTTTATGTTCATCTGGTATGTTGTTCTGAGCCAATGTCCTTTTGTACTAAATCCTTGTTATCTTTTTGTGCACTGAGAAAAATCTTTATTCAGGTAGATAGTTAATTCAAAGCATATTTTGCATGAAATGTAGTTTTCAGTATATGTAATTTGTTTTTACATACAAATATTTTACAAATATATCTTGCATGAGCCAGAAAAAGGATAAATATATTCTAAATTTATATATCCTTTTATTTCCTTCTTTCATTCCTCACAGCTGATTAGGGTTTAAGAAATAAGGGAAGTAAAAGTTAGGCTAAATTCTTTTATTACCATAAAGGGTAATAATATTTGCCTTCCAAAGTATTGGCTAATTGATACCCTCCACCCCTTATGCCACATTCCCGTCTCTATACTCTCTAGGTTTTCAAAACACTTTGTTAAATTATAGGGAAAAGATTCTAAAAAATCATGTTTGGCTATTATGTCATAGGCAGATGGGCCTTCTCATTATGCTCTTTATTTTATTCCTCTTCATGAATTTGCCGGCTTGCTTTCTGATTTTTTTCATGAGAAACTGCACAAATTGTTGCTTGAACCTCTTTTTCCTCTGGGGATGCTCTCATGCATCCACACATACCCATATTTGTGTGTGTGTATGTGCGCACCTGTGTGTGTGTGTGTGTGTGTGTGTACAGACACACTGTTGGGAATTTTTCTATAGACATTTGTGAAATTTTTATCAGAAGAGTAGGATTCTGATTACTGTGCGTGATAGAGTATTTGAGGGTCATTGTAACAGTACTTGAAGTTGGGTAGACTGTTTTAAAAATTAGTATAAGTCATTGACCGTAGGTTGATTTTGACCTGTTTTAGAATACAGAAAGTTGTGTTTGACTTGCTTTTATAGACGGCATTATCTGAGCAGAGGGTAGGCATGACATGAGGTTATTGAATCTTTGGCATTTGAACTCATTTTTACAAGAAGAACTTTTTACAAGAGCTTGAGATGATGTGTCTTGAAGGAGGGAAGACCAGGCTGTAAAAATTTTTGCAGGCATGTATTAGGTTTCCAAATCCTAAGGTTAAATGTGAATTTTGATTGCTAAGAAATATTTAGACTATGTTTTGCAAAAATATTTTATATACGTTATTTAGTGTCCTGAAATATCATCCTGAATACAAAATAACTAACTGGAGCTCTCCCAGGCTGCTTGGGAAATGTGTTCAGTGTTTGTCTGTACTCCATGCCTGGGTCCTAGAACAGTTGTCTTTCTGCTGAGCTAGTGTTACAGTCAAGTGAGAGGCGTGGCCAGGTGGAGACAAAATGATGTCTGAGCTGGACTTGCTTGGAGCCTTGCAACAAATTGGTCAAATAGCTTGTATGTAGTGGCAGTGATTTGATGGACATATTAAAGAAAAATAGAGTGCACTGACAGCTGTGAAGTAAAAGCAGCTGGTTGATTCATCTGGCACTCAAAAGTGAGAGGTGAAGGGTTTAGTCAGGGATTGTATAGTTTCTGAAGTAAAGGGCTATCTTCTTTATTTCTTTATTTTAATTATCAGACTTTTGTGAGCAGATACCTGTACCCCCCAATATTGCCAGCACCTGGATCAACGGCTGATACATACCAGCTTCTTAACAAATATTTGTCAATTGAGCCAAGTCCCTGGCAGTCAGGTAGAAATAAGTTTCACACAGAGTAATGCTATATTCATCACTATAATCAGAATAAAAAACTTTATAGAGAGGGTTAAGAATTATTTTTGTTTTGCTTTCAAACAGGACATTACTAAGTATCTCACAGATCATAATTGCTTCTTAGCTAATCACAAATTTATGTTTTCATAACTGAGCAACATTTTTAAGGCATCATTTGAATATAAATATTAATGAAACAGAAATATATAATTTTATGAAAGTAGTTTCTTTCTAGGGACTTAGAATAGTGTTAATTTTGGAAGTCAGTTTGATATAAAAGCATTCAAGTAGATGCCTGAATGCAGGGTGATGGCCGAGACATTGCAGGGGCAAGTGTAACAATCTTGACTTGGGTTTATGAATTACTGAGGGTTTATTTGGGACATTTCAGAATGCTGAGCAGTCCTACAGGTCTTAGAGATAGTTGAACATTCTTGCTGTCTACATTCGTACACACAATTGAGTTCAACAAGCAGTACACTACCTCTAAGTTTTAAAGGGCCTTGTTCACTCTAATAATTTCGTAAAGGTGGTCAACTTATTTACTGTAAGATTTTCAAAACCCAGTCCATATCTGTAGAGAAACATTTGTTTTTTGTCAGGAGAGAAGCCTATCAAATACCTAGACAGTGTCTGTAAATATTATCTATCTCTGAGTGTGTATCTGTATGTATCTATATAGGTCTATACAGATAGGTAGATTTAAGCATATAAATTCTCTCTCTCTCTCTCTCTATATATATATGTCATATATATGTCTAAAATTAGATCAGAGCTTTCATATCTTTCCTAATTAGTGGTAGTTTCTGAATAATTCAAAGGTGTTCTGGGCTGACAGTCTTAGCAAATAAAAAATGTTCCTGTAGTTAATAGAAGAGACTTAGTCTCCACATATTTGATCATCTTCAAGCTCTGCTTCTACTTGAGGAAATATGTTTCAACAGAGTGAAGAAGGGGCCATAGCTTCCATGACTTCTCTCCAAATCACTACATATCCAACCAATATGATATTAATTCCAGAGACTTTTTAGTTTAAACAAATGTTTTGTGTTTATGATATTGTGACAGGACTATGAAATTTTATTTATAAAGTTATATGGCTTTTTATTAGTGCATATTTGTAATACAGAAGAGTGATGTTCATTTTGGTGAATTGGTACATGTGTATAATATATCTTGATAATTTTCAGTCCTATTACCCACCTCTTCATTTCTTCCAACCCCTTCCCCATCTCCAGGTGTCTACCCTCTATTTTTCTACCATCTCTCCTTTATTTTAATGTTTTAGGTTACTCATATGAGGGACAACATGTGGTATTTAACTTTCTGTGTTTGGCTTACTTCATTTAGCATGATAGGCTCAAGTTCCAGCCATTTTCCTGTAAGCAACACAATTTAATTATTCTTCATAACTGAGTAATGTTCTGTTTTGCATATATACCACATTTTCTTTATCCATTCATCACTTGATAGGTATCTGGGCTGTTTGCAGAGCTTAGGTATTGCACATTGCACTGATGTAAACATGGGCATACATGTGTCACTATAGTATGATATCTTTAATTTTTTCTGGAATATACTCAAGAGATATATAAATAGGTCAAATGGTATTTCCACTTTTAGTTTTTTGAGGCTTCTCCCTGTTTATTTATGGAAATGGGAGTTTATATGGAATTTTTTTGTGGTAAGAAAATTTAATGCCCTCCTGACATATTTATTAACTGAAAGCAAAATGTCTGGTAGTTCTCTAGAATATATGAATCTTGTATAACTAAAACTATATACCTGTTGAACAGCAGCTCCCCATTTCCCCCAACTCCCAGTTCCTGGCAACCATCATTTTACTCTGTTTCCATGAGTTTAACACTTTTAGATGACTTACTAAATGGAATCATATGATATTTGTTCTTCTGTGATTGACTTATTTCAATTAGCATTATGTCCTCTAGATTCATCCATGTTGTCATATATGGTAGGATTTCCTTCTTTTTAAGACTGAATAATATTCCATTCTGTGTTTGTATCAGTTTCTTGGTCCACTAATTTAGTAATGACTATCTAGGTTATTTACATATCTTGGCTATTGTGAATAATGTTGCAATTAATATGGGACTACAAGTATTTTCTTGGGATTTCGATTTCAGGTTTTTTGCATATATTCCCAGAAGTGAGACTGCTGAATGATATAGCAATTTTATTTTTTAAGTTTTGAGGGATCACCATATTGTTTTCCATAGTAGCCATGCTAGTTTTCCCTTACCACAGTGTACAAGGATTCCAATTTCTCTAATTACCATAATTTGAATATATATAGTGCTTCAGATGGCCCATGCTTATTACATTCTTTTTTAAATAATTTGAAAAGATAGTTTACTTTTATTGGTAGTAAAACTCTTTACATTTAAAAACAGATTTTCCATTTTTGAAACTTTTTATATTATCTCATCTGATTCTTACAGGTCTGCATGGTCATTTTCTAAGAGTTATTAAGTTATTATCAAAAATTTTGAATAACTCATTGTACATTTTAAGTTTGACCTTTACTGTCAAATTAGTCTTTGCAAAGTTGTAAGCCATGTATTTCCATTAAAAAGGAAATTCTTCATCTGAAAGTTCTTACTTTATGAAAACAGCTCTGTAATGCATAATTTTTGAAGATATACTTCCATTATTTTTATATTGGTACATTTATCGGTTTAATCAAGTGATTTTATAGTAGATGGTGTGATTTTTTTTTTTACTTGGAGTCTACCATGCAAAAGAAAAACAACAACCATGTGTGGGGGAATTCTGTTATGAGCTAGGAAATCTGTGGGTTTAATCTTAATTTACTGAAGATAGTGGACTTCCTCGATTCAAATTAATGAGCCATTTCTCTTAAAGTATTCTGTCACTGTGGGATTGCATACAGTTAGAACTGACAGTTGGAAACGTGCTGAGTTAGGGAAACTTTAAAAAAACAGCTGTCTTTCTGGGCAAATGGTACCAGCTGGTGAGGCATTCCAAAGCAAAATATGTTATATAGTAAAATAGCTTTCAGAGATCAGTGATGTCACATATTATTTAAGGTAAAATTTTTTAGTTTGTTTGCCATCATTGAGCCAAAATATTAAGGTAATAAATGATAGGTACAGTATACTTTTTCATTTTAAGAAGTCATTTTCTTTATTTATAAGCGATCTCCTTAACATGTATTCATTAAAGAAATATATCAGCCTTTGAAGATTACTTTATAAAATTACGTGATTATTAGTGAGGTGATTTGGTGTTTTTATATGAGTTTTAGAAATACTTTTTTTTTTAGATATTTTCTGGAATTTTCCTATTTTTATAATGTCTTTAATTGTATTAGAAATGAATAATTTATGTTCTTTTTCTAACTCATACTTGGAAAAATGATTTATACTTCTGAATCTTAATTTAAATCTTTATGCTTCTTATTTTTTGTATTGCAAAATCTGACTGATAAAGATTATTATTTAACCTTGTAAAAAACCATATTTTATCTTGGACTCTGTTCCTCTTTTGACATATGTGTTGGTCAGCTTTCTGTCCCTGATGAAGTACATGAGATAATCAACTTATTAGGAGAGAAGATTTATTTTGGGTCATGGTTTCAGATCGTTTCAATCATGTTTGGTTGGCCTCACTGTGCCTGGGCCTCTGGTGAGGCAGGACATCATGGAAGGCAGCGTGTGACGGAGCAAAGCTGCTGAGCTCGTGGTGGCTGAGAAGCAGAGAAAGGGAGAGATATTCCAGTACAGTAGGTCCTTGGCCCTCTGCATCCAAGAGTTCTGCATCACAGACTCAACCAACTACAGATGGAAACTGTTCTAAAAGTGTGCTTCTGTTCAACATGCACGGACTTGTCCTGCCATCGTTCCCTAAACATGCAGTATAACATCCATTTACATAGTGTTTATAGTATACAAGCAATCAAAAGATTCAGAGCATACAGGAGGATTTGAGTAGGTTATAACCTGCAAATTTTAAGCCATTTTATATAAAGGACCTGAGCATCTGCAGATTTTGTTATCTGTAGGGTGTCCTGGAGCCAACCCCCCACAGAAACAGAGGGACAACTTTATTAGCTGGAGGATTTTATGGTTGCCCATGAGGGGAATGTAAAGGATGAAGAGGCCATATACCCAGGTTTCTGGGTTGAGTGGTTAGGTGGGTGTAATGTCCTTGGTGGAACTGACAAACATGGTAACGGAGAAGGAATACTTTTTACCATGCACAGATAGATTCTGTGTAAATGTGTCTAGTACCTCCGTAAATGCTTCACCATTTAAGGTGTCCATAAAATCAGCGAGAGGATGTATCAGTAGTTAGTTGGAAACATGTATTAAGTCTGGGACTCTGGTGAGTTACTTCAAAATATGGTTATGGGTAAGGAAGGATAGGATATAGAATAAGGGGCCTTCTTTAGAGCAGGTAAAAGGAAAATATGAAGTCACCTGATCTAAAGCTGCTCTAAATGAAGAACTGCTGGGATACACAGTAACACTTGGAGAACGCTAATGGAAAGTTGGAGGAATGATTTTATGTCAAGTATATGATGAAAAAGCAGTTAGTTCAAAAGATTTTTTTGAAGCTTTAAAATGCACCCTCTGAGATTGAAGTATAAAAAGGGAAAGAATAGGGATGAGATAGAGATAATTTTAGTAAAATTTAAGATATGGCTCTGGCTTTAAAGGATATGCATCCCGGGTAAATGTGCTTTAGTTCTAATTAGATAATTCATTGCCATTCATATCATAGTCTCTTTAATGTAAAGATGCTAGAGGAACCCTTTCAGGGTTAGCCAAACTGACATTATTGAATATTAAACCTTAATTATTGAGGTGATTCTCGATTTTTTCCTTCTTCCTTTTTCCTTCTCTCCTTTCATTCTTTCATTTCTTCTTCCCTCTCTCCCACCCTTCCTTCCCAGATCCCCTCTAGAAGGAGGTTGGATGGAATGTAGAGGTGGGAAAATAAGATATAAAGAGGGAAGGGTATTTCCTTTTAAGTAGTTAGGTAACTCACAGTCTGGATCTTTATTTTAGATGGTTTTCAGTCCCAAAATAATATTTTTGTATATTTAATTTTAGTGGGATTCAATAAATAATGCTTAAGATTACATATGTTTTCCTTAGTGAATATTTTTGACAAGTAGTTAAATATTTTAAATATTGATTGATTAAACTATGACAGTTCCACTCACAACAGAGTGATATGACTGGTAAAAAAAAAAAAAGGAAGCAAGAAAGTATTAATGAGAGGGTAGGTTACGACAATAAATTTTTAGGTGATAAAGTGAAGATATAATTAGTGTGCTGTAAGAAAGTGTGGATAATAAGAGTAATTATGCAACACAGTGTGTTTAGTGTACTGTACTGTCTTCGAGTGGCAGGGGGTAAGTGCCCTTTATCACCCTCCCTTCCTGGGCTTTTTCAGGATGAGTAAGGCTGTTGGCATATTTTAATAGATCCATAATAGCTGTAGACATCTTGCTTTACTGACTCTCTCCTTTGGCCCAGGAAATCTTTACTTGCATGTATATGTGTGTCTAATATACTGTCTTTTTTAGGAGGGGAAAATACATTTTTATTCGATTACATTGGCTCAAAGGAAGCCAGGAAGCATACCTAAGATTGCTCTAGATGCAGAGGAGATGGAAACAATGGAGGAGGACAAGGAAGGAAGCAAGACTTGTTAATATGTTATATTGTTTTCATTTTTAAATCACAGAAATTTATTTTCAGTATAAAAATTAATTTTAAAGGGTTATTTTTATAGTTCTTTGTTAACTATGACATGCCACATGTCTGTAAGCACTACTAATTCAAATTTTTTCACTTAGTAGTTGTTCATGTGTTATGCATCTGCAGTGTGGATGATAGTATAATAAAGTAGGATATAATTCTTGTTTTTAAGGTGCTTAAATTGGCAAATGAGAATTGAGGTAATCATGATGAAATGTTGTAATAAATGTCATAAGAAAGGCACAAAGTTCATTGGCAAAATCAGTAAAAACTTAGGTAGGAGGTAGTATTTGAATTGAGTTTTGGAGATCAAAGAAAATGAGGTAACGTCAGAGAATTTTAGAAGAGGATAAACATTGGCACACACAGCAAACTGGGATTCGACTCTAGCAGTATTGATTTGGACAAAAAAGAATGGGTGAAATTAACCCTAAGTGTAGTCAGAATTTTGTCGTATTTCAAGAAATCAAAATATTTTAGGGGGCTGGGGATTTAGCTCAGTGATTAGAGTGCTTGCCTTGTAAGCACAAGGGCCTGAGTTCGATCCCCAGCACCACCAAAAAAAAAAAAAATATATATTTTAATAAAAGCAAATTGTCGCTACCCATTTGTCATCTGTTGCCTTTCCATTGAAATAAGTTGTGAAAAAGTAGTACAGTCAATGTCAGAAACATCCAAACTGGGATATGAATTGTTTGAGAAATCTTAAATTTGGTTTTTCTATACCTTACTACTCATGGAAAAGTTGCATGACTGCTTATTGTACTTTACTTATTTAGTGTAATGTATTACGTATTTTATCTTTTTTGTACTATTTGAATGGAAGTTGGAAACATGCCCCTTTACCACCGATTGATTGATATTTGTTTCTTAAGAACAACATTTCTTCATAACTACAATACAGTTATTGGAACTATCCATGTTAAAATTTTACTAATTGTCATAAGGTACATGGAAAAGCTAATTATCTTTAAGTCCAGAATCAAATCTCCAGACTCACACATTGCTTTTGGTTGTCATGTCTCTTTATTCTGATCTGTTCTTTATCTTTCTTAACCTTGACATTTTTGGAGCAGTACAGGACATTTATAAAATGGCCTTCAATTTGAAGTTGTCTGTTGTTTTTTCCTGGTTAGCTTCCGACAGGAGGACTTTAGTTATGGTCTTCTTTATTCCAAGCAAGCATGATTTCAAGAGCAGTGATGTTGATTTTTCCAGTGTTGGTGTTATCTTCTAAGTGCCAGTGTAAAATTACTTTTTCTTTCTGTAAATAAGTAATTTGGGGAATGCTAGTTAAGGCTCTGAAAATTTTACCCACCATGTTTAACATCTGTTGCTGATTTTCTAACTTAGCATTTTTTCCTCTGTGTATTAGTTACCAGTCTACTATAAGAAAGTACTTTCCTAGCAGTAGACAGCTCCCCCCAAAATAAAAATGGAACTACCATATGGTCCAGCAGTTCCACTCCCAGATATATGTCCAAACAACATGAAATCAGTATGTGAAAGAGACATCTGTACTCTCATGTTCATTGAAGTGCTGTTCATAATAGCCAAGATACAAAAACAATTCCCTCAGCTGTTGAATCGATAAGGAAAATATGGTACAAATACATGATGGAATATTATTCAGTCATTACAAACGGAATCTTATCATTTCTGACAACTGGGTGGAACTGGAGATCTTTATGTTAAGTAAAATAAGCCAGACACAGAAAGACAAGTATTACATAATGTTACTCATTTGTGGGAACGAAAGAAGTTGATCTCCTAGAACGGCAAAGTATAATGGTGTTTACCAGAGGCCAGCAAAGAGTACAGGCATGGGAGGGGCGGGGAGGGGTTTAACAGTGGGTGCTAAATTACAGGCAAGAGCAGGCAGCTCAGGGGTTAGATGAGTCTAAAAGGTGGGATAAAGGTTTCTCTCAAGTCTTTAAACTCTTCAAGACAGAAGCAGCATTAATGTTAGACTTTAGTATTCTAAATATTCATGCTAAAACTATAAGGAACTAGAGGAATAGAGCCCGACTATATAACGTTTTTACCAGAGAGGCAGGAATTAAAAGAAAAAAACCTTAGAATATGAAAAGATAAGCTAGCTGGGCATGTGGCACACACCTGCATCCAGGGTGTTCAGGACACTGAGGTGAGAGTATAGCTTATGTTTAGGAGTCCAAGGCCAGCCTGGGTATCCCAGGAAAACCGTGCCTGGAAAGCATTCCAAAATAGGACCAGGAAATTGAGCAGAAGGTATAAAATATAATGAAATGCAATATCAAAACTCAATAAATAAACTTGCTATATAAATTAAAAACCAGGAAACACAAATCTTTGCTTGTGACATAAAAAATATGTATCTAAAACATAAGAGTAGGGTAAAGCAAAAAGTAAACCTAACTATGCATGCAGGGTGGTTTTTTGTTTTTTCTTTAATCGAAAGTTGATGTGTTTAGCTCGGCATGGTGGCCACACTTGTGATCCCAGCTACTTGGTCGGTTGGAACAGGAGGACTGCTAGTGGGAGGCCAGACTTGGCAACTTAGCAATACCTTGTCTCAAAATAAAATTTGAAAAAGGTTTGGAAAAAAGTGATAGAGTAGTTGCCTAGCCTGCATGAGGTCCTGGATTCTGTCCCCAATCCCGCAAAAATGAATGAATGAATGAATGAATAAATAAAATTTTAAAAAGCCTGCCATGTGTACCTGTAATTCAGGCACCCTGAGAAATTGAGTCAGGAGAATCACAAGTTTGAACCCATCCTGGGCAACTTAATGACTTAGGGAACCTTTGATTCAAAAAAATAACTACCACAAAAAAAAAAAAAAAAAATGGGCGAGAAGAGCCTGCCAGCCACATAGCTCGGTGAGAAGGCTTTGGGTTCAGTCTTCAGTACTGCACATGCAGGAAAGGATTGTAAAGGAATTTCCTTTAAAATTCTTCAAGTGTTTCTAAATTGTTTCTTTTTAAAATTTTTTAAATACTTCAATTTTTAGTATTTCATTTCATATTTTACTAATTCTTATAGTCTAGTGAATCTGATTTCTGAGATTTTCATAGAATGTCATAGATATATTTCAGTCTTTTACAGTTTTCTTTTCAGTTCAGTTCATCTTGTCTTCCACCCAAAGTCAGATTCTCTTAACATTTAGCTATCTTCTCTAGGGATGGCTGTGACTGATGATAGATGGATATTAGTGTTTTATGTCTTGGGCTGAACGTCTTACTCCCCTAATAGGCCCAATATAAAAATTTTTATCTTACGTAGTTAATAAAGTTGTGAAATAAAAGTTGTAATTGCTGTGAATCAGTCAGGCAAAATCTACTGTGTTACGAATGATAGCTTTTCTTTAGAGTAAAAAGGAAAGGAAGCTTGATCATCAAGTAATAAACTTCAAATATTTATTTAATTAAACTATTTATATTCATTCTCTTCTTATCTGTCTAGTCATATCTTTTATCATCTATCCCCTTTTCTTTCTGAAATCCTGTCTCAAAAGGACCTTAGGCACCTTTAGCAGTCTTCACAGTGTCACCCTTATCTACTCCTTTAAATTGTAATCTGCTGGACTAATTTCGGGGCTTTCACTGGAATAAAGGGCATCAGTGTTGGCTTCTTATTTAATTAAGGACCAGAAGTAATGTCGAAATAAAGACGTACATGGCGAACATGCAGTGAATGCTCACTAAAGTCAAGAGTAAACTTACCACCTGTGAGTACAACCCGCTGCTGTTGGAAGTGCTCCACTGAAGAACAATTTTTGTCAGACTTCATTTTTCTTCCTTCTGTGTTCTAGGTCTTTGATCACTCCTATTCCTCTTTTAAAACGTGGCCTTTACTCTCTACATGGAAAAATCCTGAGGTAGGAGCAGATTTAGTTAGAATCTCACTTTAGAGGGCATTTTTGTATTGGTAGCCAACAGTTTATTCTGTGGGTATCTCTCCGGTACAGATTCATTTAATTTTAACTACATATATAGCTGCTTCTTAGGAATCAAAAGAAATCCCTGAGAATTACCAGTTGTGGTCAGTGTTAGCTTCCAGTGTTTCTTTCAGATCACACTGAATCTCCTCATGGGTAGTACCAAATTTCTTAGCAGACGTTTTTTTCAGTTTCTCCCTCTTTTTGCTCACAGTATGGCTGTCATTCATTTCGTTTATCTGTAAGCTGTGACCATCAAATATATTGTTGCTCTTATTATGTAAGTAAACTGTTATCTGTCAAATCAGAGAAGAATAAGAAAAATAAAATATATTTCACCTTCGTTTCTTTCTTCTCAAACATGTTTCCTTTTTAATGTAGATCCAAACTTCTGATCTGTGTCCTTTGTATCATTTGTCTCTGAAATGACTTCTTTTAACAGTTCTTGGAAGGCAGGTCTAGTGGCATAAATTTTCCTCAATTTTTGTCTGAAAAAGTTTTCCTTCACTTTTGAAGAATACTTTTTCAGGGCGGAGAGTTCCGTGTGGGTAGCTTTTGTTTTGTTTCATTTGTTCAACACTGAATATCTCCCTCCACTTTCCTTTTGCTTGCACTGTTGGTGAGAGAAGTTTGCTGTAGTTTTGGGCCGAGTTCTTCTTAGTTTTCTCCTCCTCACATCCCCATTCCTGGCTTCTTTCAAGATCTTCTCTTCATCTTTGGTATTCTGCAGTTTGAATATGATATGGCTAGATGTAGGGGTTTTTTGTTTGTTTTGTTTTGTTTTCTGTATTTCTATTGCTTCATGTTCTCTCTACTTCCTGGACCTATTATTTTATGTTGTCATTAATTTTGGAAAATTCTTAGGCATTATTACTTCATATAGTTCTTCTGCTTCCTTTTTTTTTTTCTCCTTCTTCTCATTATGCAAAAGTTTCACCTTCTGTAATTGTTCTGCAATTCTCTCATATTCTGTTTTTGTATTTTATTTTTCTCTTAGTATTTAAGTTTTAGACATTTCTATTGACAAATTTCAAGCACAGTGATTCTTCCCTGACTGTGACCAGCCTACTGATGAGCTCATCAAAGGCTTTCATTTCTGTTACAGTGTTTTGTTTTGTTTTGTTTAATCTTACATGTGAAGTTGAGGCTGGCCCCTAACTCAC
Organism: Hystrix cristata; assembly: GCA_004026905.1. NCBI lineage: Eukaryota > Metazoa > Chordata > Mammalia > Rodentia > Hystricidae > Hystrix > Hystrix cristata. The sequence continues at coordinate 23,095 of PVJO010016591.1, forward strand.
TGTGTAGCCCAGGTTGGCCCCAACTCGTGACAGTCCTGCCTCAGCTTCCCAGCACTGGGATCACAGGCATGAGCCACAACACCCAGCTTTTTCTTTCCTTTTGATTATTAGAGTTTCCATGTTGCTGCTTACATTACCCATCTGTTGTACGTTTTCCAATAAAGCTGCTAATATATTAATCAGATTTGTTTTAAATTCTCAATCTGATAATCCTAGTATCTGAGTCTGATGCTTGGTTTGTCTCTTCAGGCTGTGGAGGGTTTTGGTTAGGTTTGGTGTGGTTTTCGCCTGTTAGCCTGCCTGGTAATTTTGTTGAAAGTCTGACATGAGGTAGCAGGCAGATGGCAGTGAGGTGGGGACCTCTGTCGTGAGGCTCCTCTTGACCGGACGTGGAGTGAGTCCGCGCTCACGGTTTTTGCCACGGCTGGGTTTCTGAGGTGGACGTTTCTTCTGTTGCCCTCTTCTTGTGTTCTGTGTGGTCTTCAGGCTGTTCTTCCAGTGAGCTTCAATTAGGCATTTCTTTTCCCGTCAGGTCAGTGAGGCTCTGGTAATTTCCCTGGAGATAGGCCTTCTGAAGGAAATACAAAGATTATTTTTATAATAGAGATACAAGGTACATATTTTCAAGTCGCTACTTCCAGAAGCAGGAGAGAGTTTATCTGCAGGCTTCACGGTGAGAACCTAGTAGGGCTCCTAGCGGTAACACTCAGAATTGAAGGCCATGACCTCTTCTCCTTCTTAGCTTTCAAAGTAGTCGTGAATCCCTAGCAGTTAACCCGTTAATTGCAGTTTAAATGTTTCTGTTTCAGTGCGACCTTCACTAAGGCTTCTGCTCCTGGACTCTTGTTGTCTGAGAACTCCCGAGCTGCTTACCTGTCTCTGCAGTTTGTCCTGAGTCCTCAGTTCTCTGACATATCTAAGAAGAATTACTGGCTTTCCGTTTGTTCACCTTTATCTTTTTATGAGGCCAAGAGTAACTGCTTCCAGGCTTTTTATACATTGGATTGGAAACTGGAAGTACTTATGTTTCTTATTAGAGTGAAGATATAATTTGAGGGCATGTTTAGTCTCTTAAGCCTTTTATTTTTCATATTTGAACAGAGATTCCAGTGAATATTTGAACGAAGATAACACACTGACAGAAATACTCTTCCCGTCTCCTTTTTGAAATTAAGTTTTCATTTTTTTCTAAATGCAGACTGCAATCCTCTGCAATCTGGAAGGCAATGAATGAATCCTTGATGCTTCTTCCTAATCCTTGATTCAGCAATTAGAAAAGATTTTTAAAAATTGGAAACACTTACCTCCCTCAAAAAATACAGAGAAGATGGACAATTGGGAGAATTCATATCCCATTTTAAATCACTATTAATGTGGTGACACACTCCTGTGAACGGAAAGAGAAGTATGGACAGGACACCCAAGTCACAGTATTCTAGGAATAACTGGCTAATAAACAGATGAGTGATGCCAGGTTGGTGTGTTAGATATCATATTCCTTCACACCCAGAGGAATATAGATGGGGGACGCTCTGCCCCGTCCCTGGAGGGTTGTGGTGAGGCCAGGAAGGATCCTGAGGCAATTGCCCGGAGATCTGTCTCTGGAGGATGATGAAGGCCGAGAAGGATGTTCTGAGGGGAGAAAACTGCTGAAGAGGCACGTGGCTTAGTCCGTGGTTGTTTTCACCTGTAGTCAGAAAGTGGACAACAGAGTACACTAGGCAAGTTAGGTAGTATTTCTCCCATTTTTACTGGACTTCTGATTGTATTATTTGGTTTAATGTGTTGTAAATTCCATAATAGATGCTTGCTATATAAGGTATATATGAGCAGTTATTAAACTTTTTTATTTCTTAGGGTTTCTTATAGTATGAAAATTGAGAATTAACCATGATATTTTAGTTCATATTGGTTAAAGGTTTGAACTGCCAAAATAGTTTTTTTTCCTCTAATTAAATTTCTTAAATATTTTGCATAGTGGTAGAATTCATTTGAGTTTGAATTAAGCTTGATTGGTTTTGTTGTTGCTTTACCTGTAAGGATATTGTGATTTCACAGGAAGTTTTCAGAAAGGTTAAGTCACTCATTTTGGGTAATCTCATTTAGTTATGCCACTTCCCTTGAAGTAACAAGGTATTATGTGACTTTAGAACTACTTTTGTCTCTAAACTTACGTATTTTTAGTTTACTCTTTCAAGTTTACAGTACCACTACCTTCCACTGAAAGTACAATGAATATAATTTTGTCTACTTCACTGAAACAAACTGAATACAAGAATACTATCAGATTAATATGTAGCAGATTATTACCTAGTTTTAATGTAGTGTCATAGCTTCTGGGATTCCCATTTCCAAGTGAGAAAAGCTGTACTAACTTCTATGTAAATACTGTTTCTGAGGTGAAATGATGTAATACATATACATAGAAGAATTTTGGGCTTCCTTGATAAAAGCTGGATAAAAAAATCTATTTTAGGTTGTGGGATGTAGCACAAAACAATTGACATTTAATTTTCTGAAAAAAATGATCTTCTGATTTTGTTTCATAAAATTTAACTTTTAATTATGTTGCAGTTTAAATTATTCTCTGGGATAGCTTTCATAGATAACTAAAAACATTTGGGAGAAGAGAAGCACTCCTCTAAATGACCATTAAAACTACCTAGTAAAAGAGCTAGGCCTGGTGGTGCACACCTAGACGGGGGAGTCTGAGGCAGGAGAATTGCTGCAAGTTTAAGGCCCACCTGGGCTCCATAGTGAGCTCGTGGCCAGCCTCAACTATATAGCAAGACCCTGTCTCAAAATGCCAACAAACAAACAAACAAACAAAAAACATTAAATATTTGCTCTTATTTCCAACATCTTTTTCCTTACTTTTCGTGGGTCAGCAGTTCGGTGTGAGACTCACCGGACTAACGTGAAGGTGTGGCCAGGCTGTTCTCGGTGCAGGAGAAGAATCCACTTAGTACTTATTTCTGCAGAATTGGATTCCTGGCGGTTGTAGGCCTGAGGGCTCATTTTCTGCTGGCTCTAGACTGAAGATTCCCCCCAGTCCTGTCTAGAGACCACCATGCTTCTTGGCTTATGCTCACCCTCTGCCTTCAAAACCCCGAGCAGCCAGTCGCGTCCTTTTTACTTTGCATTTCCCCGACACATTATGCCTCTGTAATTTTCTACTTTTAAGGACTAAGGGAATCAGATTGGGTCCACCCTGATAATCCAGGAGTATCTCCCACTTTAAGATCATTAATCATCATCATAGATGCAGGCCCGTTCGCCACGTAGCGTTGCTTGTTCGAGGTTCCTGGAATTGGGGCAGGAGTGTCTTTGGAAGACCGCGTTTCTCCCGCCCGTGAATACAGTGTTGACTGGCACCTGGCTCTTCCGGGTCAACGCTCTTTCTGCTTGTGACAGCTGCAACATTTTCCTCCTTGACACAATGAATACGAAGAAGCACTGCAGTTCAGATTCCCCTGGGAGTTATGTCAGATGAACGATCTGTAGGGAGGTTCCGAGAGAAACAGACTCTAAAAACACTGAGCAAAGAAAAGATGCCTTTAGAGTTTTCCTGTCCCAAGGAGAAAGTCTCATATGTTCTTTCAAGTTTACAATAATTGGTCCTAATCTTGGCTTCCAAGGTCCACAGTTACTCACATCCCGCGAGGACATAAACCATTCGAGGAATCAGTAATGACTCTCTTAATGTAGGATCAGAACTGTCCAAGATGATGAGATGTTCACTTAGAGCAAAAACTTTCAATAATTTATCAAAATTTGCATCAGTTTTGGTAATGTGTGACCTTGCATCTTAATGTGTCATTTCTTTCCTACTTAGATCATCACGAAGTATGTATATGAGCTCCTGGAAAAGGACTGTAATTTGAAAAAAATCACTATTCCAGTAAGTCCAGTTTTTCTTAAATGTTTATTTCAAGTAAAATGTTTAATTTTGAAAATGTTGACACAGATTACCCTTTCTCGTTTCAGTGGGATAATTTATTTTCACTTATTTATTTGCCATAAACCGGGGCACTTGTTGTTGCATTCTCTGTTTAAACAGTGCTTGATTTTTAAAAAAGTGTTTTATTTCTATACATAATATTTTTCCTCTAAATATTCCCAAATTCATTTCTGGTACTTGCTATTTTATAACACTGCTCTGGACCTTTTTAGCAGAACACTATTTTGAAATTTTGCGTATTTTGCATTTTGGAGTGAAAAACTGAGATTTGTTCTCAGACTCAAATTCTCAAAAAAAACACAACCCTTCCATTTTAATTTGAAACACAAAATATTAAGCTTTCAAATAAAAATATAGTAATCTTATGTGTGAAATGATGTGTGGACTACGCTAGATAATCTTTGCTGCTCCTAGCAACTCTGTTTATGATACATAAGAATTTGGAAGGTCTGATGAAAGTAGTCCGTTTAATGCACACGGCTTTGTATGTAGGTAATTTTATTTGCATGAATTTGCATAAGAATTTAAAATTCCTTAGATAATGATATTCTGTTATAAATTGGGGAGTTTGAGGGTTTCTTAACAGTTGATTTCATAGTTCAATTTTAAACAACTTCTATTTTTGTGTTTAATTTTCTGTAGGTAACCTCAAGTGCTAGGTCACATTGTTATTCATTCATTGATTCATTCAGTTCAGGTTCTGGGCACTCCAAATGCTTGTGACGTGTTAGTGAATAAAACATTAACCCTAGATTTATTTGGAATCTTTGCTTCCTTCAGCAATCCATGAAAGCCAGGATTTTAGAAATTTTGGGGAAGGAGTATGCCAGCCCTTTGGATTACAACTTCTTGTTTTAGTTTTGACTTTAGGTCTAGTATCTTTATAAAAACTGTATATTCACTTTGGTCTTCTGGAAAGTCAAGGTACAATTCTGTCTCTTTGTCCAGTCTTCCTTTCTTGTTATTTCTTTTAGAGTTTCTCCAGAATAATATTTAAAGATACAACATACTTAACATTAAGTCCTTTATGATAGCTCTACTTCCACTGAACCCTAACACTTACTTCAGTCTCCAGAGTTCCAGTACAAATCATAAGATAATTGGCTGTTATATCATTAAATTATATTGTCTTTATTGAAAACTTGAGATTAAGTAGAAGACTTTTTAATCTCTGTATTATCTTTTTATTTTAAATTTAACTCTGATGCTAATCAACATATGGAGAGGTTTATATTATGTGAGACCTAAAAAGAACAGCGTGTACATTTTTGGTAATATATTAAGACTCCCTTACTTTGTAAACTTTAAAAAACAAACCAAATTAATCTCTCTCTTAAATGCTCACATATTTTACATAATTCTGAAAATTTTCTTCAATAACTATTGCATTTCTCCCAAATTTTCCTAAATATAGACTCAACAATGGCTTTTTTTTAAAAAGAGATACTCTTTTTACTAAAAGAGTACCACTACACCTCTTCCCCCGACAATGAACTGAGATTTAGTTTTATAGCTAAACTGTTTGAAAAAGAACCCTCCCATTTTAAAAAAAAAAAGCACTTTGTGGAAGCCCATCATTTGATAGGAATGATCCTGTCTTAGGTTCACTCCACACTGAACATAAACAGGGACGAAACATTCTTCATTATAATATCTCAGACCTGCATAGATTATTGACTACTGTTATTACAAATTATTGTAATAAACTCGGTGCAGTTTTTTTCAGTTTATACATACAGCGTGTTTAAATGAAACATCACAATTTATCAGGTTCCTGAGTGTACCAAAATGAACTGGTAACTCCTAGACACTGTTTGATGCAGTCTCAGTGACCTAATGGGGTTTGAGGTTGATTTGTCAATATTTAAATGAAGTCATGTTCTGGAATGGCCTTTGTGTATATTCCTTAATGAACCCTGAGCTTAATCATTTACACCGTTTAAAGATCAATAAACTTGGAATAACCATTTCCAAACTTTATTAGGCTAATGAACAAAAATTATTTATATAGAAACTTTAATATGTAAATAGCACTGACTTTGCGTGGAGTGAGGTATATTACAATGTACAGTCAGAGTGCTCTGTTAAATGGAGGTGAATATTACCCCGTGCTTAAGTAACTCAAGTACTGTATTGCTCTTACCACATAATCATTAATATTACATTGTTCATCTTCATTGTTGTTTTTCCTTGTATATTCTGCTGTCTTCATATTTTTAAGTCAGTTTTTCTGGGTGTTCAGGTAAAACTTTTATTTATTCATGGCTACCTTAATTTGTGGTCTCTTAAAAATTCTTGGTCAGTATTGTAATAAACACTTTGTATCTTCTGAAAAGAAGTACTCTTTTGTTTTTAAAATGATTAGCTTGGAATTCAAAGTGGCAAAATTCCATTGCTTAAAAGATTGACTGAGTTCCCTATGGGTTAGTGGGGGATTTAGTCAAGTAGAAAAAAGAGACAGTGATCAGTGCCCGTTTGAAAGTCTCTAGCTACAGGTTTTCTTGCTAAGATAAATAGATGGCCATTTTCATGGCCATCCAGGATCCATTAAGGCCTCACTGACTATGAGGCCTCTTTATTTGTTGAAGTTTAGACTTATTCTTTGGAAACCATCATGACCTCTTTTTTAATTGTACAGTGACATCTATTCCTTTTGATTTTTTCTTGTTCTTATCACTGTTTTCTTTTTTTAGGCCATTCTACCTTGGCAATTCCTCTGTTTTCATATACCATTCCTGGGCGAAAGGGAATGGTGGTTCCCGGGTTGGCTTCCTCTTCTCTCATCTGCTTCTCTTCCTGTGCGGCTGCATTCTCCTTTGCTGTCAGCACCATAATTTGCTTACTGTGGACACAGTATGCAAGTGAAGCTCATGGGATTGTGTTTCACTTCATATTGCTCTTCCTACAATTTTTAGTTACAAATAATAAAGTTATAGTTATTTTTTTAATTCTTAACATTATGTAGCTCTTTTAAAATTCCTCATCTTTGTACATTAGTCTAACTTGCAATATATGCTTCTGAATCAAGTATTAGAGCCATTTGAAGAGGACGAATTACTGACTTATAGTCCTTTTACCTAAAGGAAGTCACTTGCGACACTTGATAAGTGTTTTTATTCTTAAAGTTTTTATTTATTCCATTACTTATTGAGTACCTCTACATACCAGCTTCCATTCTAGACACTTTGAATGTAACTGAACACAAAATAGAGAACTTTGAGACTTCTTGGACTTCTAGTAGAGAGAGCAGATGGTGAATAAACCAACGTTCAAACAGATTTGTAAAGTATACGGTAGGTCAGATTGTGGTATATGCTGTGGAGGGAAATAAGTCAGGGAAGGGGGCCAGGGAATTCTTGGGAAAGTGTTCGAAATTTTAAATGGATCGACAGGAAAGGCTTTACTAATTAGGTGTGTTTTTGTTTATTTTGTTTCATTTTTCTTTTCTTAAGCCCAGTGGCCCTTCTGTTCTTGCTGACCAGAATACCATTTGTGCTTCATTTATAGCTAAGCCTCTAGTACAGAGACCAACCTGACTGCTTCAGAAGGCTGGAATGTTTAGAATCCAGGGCATTTTTTGGTATCTAGAACTTTTGTGTGTTTCGTATTTTGATTTCTGCATGAATAAATATTGTTGCCAACATGAGGGGCCTAGCATCACACAGCATGTGGATTGATCCTGAGTCGGGGTGTGTATGTTACCAGCCATCCAAGCTCTTCAGTGTCCAGCTCACCTGCTGTGCAGAGACTTCCACTCACAGTCACTGGCCACCTCTGCTGGGGGGCAGAGTGCACTGTGAGCTATGGCATGGGCAATAAAAGGTTGGCAAGTTGTAACTCCTTCCTTAGGCTCTTGTGTATCTTTTATGTTTAAATCATATATCATTTGACTAGATACTTAAATATTACACACAATCAAAATGGATAAACAGATTCAGTTTTCTCTGCATACCTTAGTAGTACCTAAAGCAAGGTTGCTAGAATACATGAATAATGTTGTTTCATAAAATAATTTTATAATCCAGTGTTCACAGCCTCAGCCCATGGCACATAGAAAGTCCATGAACATAGAAAAGTATCTGAATTTCTAAATAGGTTCCTTTATTCTCTTTTAAAAGTTTTTAGTATTTGAGGTTAAAATATGGTTTTCCAATAGATTTATCTTCAGATTGAGGTTTTTTATTATAGGTGTAACATACATCAGTTATAGAATTATAGACTTAATAGCTGTGTGAACTTGGGCAACTCATTTAAATTATCTAAGGTTCAATTTCATCTACTAATGAAAATTATAATAGTATCACTTTAATAGGATTATTATTAAATGAAAATATTTTTAAAAGTTAGCATAGTATCTGAATCATAGGAAGCAATAGAAAAGTTACTTATTCTTATGTATGATGATAATATAATGCCACACAATAATAACATAGGGAGGTGTATTTACAGTAGTCTTAATGTATTTTATGTTTAAATTATTATCATATTTTGCTTGTCTACCTATCTAATTTCTAATCTAATGAATATTTTAATTTTATTTTGTAGTTGTTTAACCCCTGCAATTCCATAATAACCATTAAATAATATATAATCATTAGCTGTTTTCTCATTTTTTGTATGCCTCACCAGCAAACATTTATTTATTATCTGATTTTTAATTACAGGTAGATGCCACCGAAAGTGAACCAAAGAGTTTTATCTTTATGAGTGAGGACGCTTTGACAAACCCACGGAAACTGCTGGTCTTGGTGCACGGCAGCGGCGTGGTCAGGGCGGGGCAGTGGGCCAGACGGCTCATCATAAACGAAGATCTGGACAGCGGCACCCAGATTCCTTTTATTAAGAGAGCTGTGGACGTAAGTGCACTTTCCTTTCTCTGGCATTTTATAGTTTTATTATGTGTTGTAAAGTATTTTCTTCTGTTACTTCTGAAATGTATCCTAAGTGCAATCTGGTCTTCACGTGATTATTTATCTTACATGGGGATTTTTTTGAATTATTTTGCAGCTCTAGGAAAAACAAAATGGTATCGAGCATACAAAAATTTAGACAATATCTTTGAAGTGAATATTTTCAATTCTAAGATTTTTTTTTAATTACATGAAATACCAAACTGCCAGATATTCATCAATATTGAAAATACTTCTAACAAAATATAATGATTGCTTTTGTAAGCCTTTGACTTCCTAATTTAGAGAAGTTGGAAAGTAAAGGAGATCTGCTAGTTAAACTACTGTCTTCTCATTAAAGGAAAGTTAAAATAAAGACAGGTTTTTGTCCTGTCTGTCTTTAAAATGTCTCTTAGAGACCCCAAAATAAAACCCATGAGGCATAAAACAAACATGCAACATGGAAAACTGTAATATTTACTAAGTTTTTTATTACTTGAATTCAGACTTTCAAAAAATTGGTATTTTAAGATTGTGTTCAAGGTTTTCTTTGCTGAAATAATGAAATTATTTTTCTTGCCTAACATTGTTAGATCTTTATTGTTCATCTAATCTTGTTTTACTGCCTCATTCTTAATTTCTGCACTGAACAGCCAAATTTTACAAAGTATGCGTTTTTTTACATGTGAGTAAAAATCTTCAGAAAAAAATGGCATCTTATGTAAAAAAATAAGAATAATATAAAACAACAAATTTTTCAAGTAGTATATGTGTCTATGTATGTTTTGTTTTAGCATATTTTTGTAATTGAAATTGGAAAGACTTGGATACCCAGATAATTACAAAAATCAAAACATAAATTATTCTCTATTCCAGTTACTCTGAAATTATGATAAGTGTCAGCCTACCTCATAAGGAGTATTTTTGTCAGTAGATTTTGAATACCTTAAAACGTCGCGAGTTAAATTTCTTAAGTTAATTGCATATTTTTTTCCAGTTTTCACAAATATGTAAAGAACACAAAGGCATTACTTTTGTTTTGGTTCATAACTTCAAAAGTGTTTTTAGGAGAATTGAAGTAACTAATTTTTCAATTAATAAATTGAATTAACTACATACTCCATTAGTAGATTGAGGTTTATGCTGAAATAATATGAAATATTACATTTTAAACTGTTTCTGTTTCAGTTTGTGGATAGTAAAATGAAGCATGTCATTGACACATTAGTTTTTGGTTAGACCAGATCTCATTTATGTACTTTAGGAAGAACATTATATGGAAAATGTATGCACAATTCAATAAATATTTGAAAATAAAACTTAGCAAAGAAAATCAGATGTTTTCAGCTAGTGAGTTCTTGGTAGAATATTTTATTCAGTATATTATCTCTGTTATAGATACACCATCAAAAAATGTTATAGAAAGTAGTTTGGGAGCTACTGATCTCTACAGTTGTACTGTGCTTTGGAATCTGGAGGGCTTGTTAACCCTCCAGGTTGAATTACCCTGTCTCAGCCCTCGGTTTTTGGATCAGAAGGTGTGGTTGGGACTTGAGAATTTACGTATCTAATAGTCTTCTGGTGATGGTTAGGAGTTTATTTCTGCAGTCATTCCTTGCAGTCTGTGCAGGACTGTTTCTGGGGCCAAAATCCTTAGAAGCTCAAGCACCTTAAATCCTGTTACATTTGCATATAAACAATGCACATCCTCCCATATATTTAAATAATCCCTAGATTACGTCTGATGCCTAATACAATGTAAATAGTTGTATTGTTTAGGAAATAGGTTCAGTACAGATGAATTTTTAACAGATTGTGGTTGTTTGAGTCAGTTCTTCATTGCTGTGAGAAAATACTGAAAGGTTTATTTTGGCTCACAGCATCCGGGTGTTCAGTCTACAGTCAGCTGGTTCTGTTGCCCTGAGGCCTGTGGTGGAGCAGAGACATCCTGGCAGGAGAGCATGGCAGAGGAAGCTGCTCACTCATAGCAGCCAGGAAGCAGAGGCAGGCAGGTGGGAGAAGCCCAGGGAGACGTACAACCTCAAGGGCAACCTCCTTCCTCCATCAAGGCCCCTGCACTGCCGTCAGCAGGAGACTAAGCCTTTCATTCATGGGCTTTGGGGGACATTTCAAATCCAAACCATAACAGTTGAATTCACACATGTGGAAGGTTAATTACACTTTTCAGTCTCTAGGTAAAGAGATATGGTGAACTTGATGGCAATTATATTTGTTCAACAAGGATAGCAGTATCATTGATAATGTTTTCTAATAGAATCAGGAAAAATACAAAAGTTTAAATTATGAAAGATACTTGTAAAATACTGTCTACAAGTGGTTCGCACCTAATAGGATTTAAAAGAATTATTATGTATTATTATGAAATGGAGTCTGGTGACTAGGTGTAGTGGCAAATGGTGGCAAACACTTGTAATCTCAGCCCTTGGGAGGCTGAGGCAGGAGGATTTCCATGAGTTCAAGGTCAGTCTGAGCTATATAGTGAGTTCAAGGCGAGCCTGAACTACATAGCAAGACCCTATCTCAAAAAAGGAAAAAAAAAAAAAAAAGAAAGAAAGAAAGAAATTGAGCCTTGCTGCATTGCCTGGCTGACCTGGAACCTTGAACTTGCTGTCCCCCTGCCTCAGCCTCCAAAGTGGCAGTGAGATTACAACTATTATGCCACTGTGCCCAGCTAAAATTAGTAATTTTAATAATTTCATGAGAAGCCTTAGTACTTAATGAAGAAAACATTTTTCTAATTTCCCATAAGATTTTTCAGAATAATCTGCTATTTCTATAATTACTTATTTTGGGGATGTGATGCTATATCTGAATTTTTAAAATTAATAACTATCAATGTAATTTTTACAGTTTGGGTTTTGTGTTATGTTGGACTGAGCTAATTAATGTGGACTTCCTCTTCCCTCTTAAACATACGTAAAAATAATGAAAGAAACATGGCAAAAGTGTTTAATACCTAGTTGTGTGTTTCAAAAGATAGAGAAGGAATCCCTAAATGAAAATCATTGTAACCTGAAAGTGTATGCTTGTTAAATTATTAAAATAAACTGAACAAGTGAACTAAAACATTTTCAGAAATACAAGGTATCAAAAATTTATTTTGTATTAACTATTTGATACTTCCAATAGAAAATGAAGGCATCTATCAATTATTTTGTCCTGCTGGAGACACTTTACTTTGAATCTGATCTAATACCAAGCCAGCACTTACACCTCCATCAACTTGATCTTCCAGGAACTCACTGATATCTGTGTTCTTAATTCTTTCCCGTTTGTTTTGTCTTGGTGGTGAATTTAGCGTCTCTCCTTTTTTTTTTTTTTTTTTTTTTTTTTTTTTTTTTTTTTTTTTTTTTTTTTTTTTTTTTTTTTTTTTTTTTTTTTTTTTTTTTTTTTTTTTTTTGCTTTTTTTTTTTTAACTAATATTTTAGTGTAATTAGTGGCAGAGATAATTGAAACAAATCAGTGTAGCATTTTGATTACATGTTTTTGTGTGGTTGTTTCGATGATAGGTCTTCATTCTACAATTTGTCTTTTTAAAATAATGTTAGAATAAGTTTCTGTATAACCAAATGCTTTATAAATCTCAGGAGATGAGTTCCTTATATAGCAATATTCATCATTCTACAATATTTTAGGACTTTATCTTAGAAATTACTGTAATTATAGCAGGACTGAATTAATAAGCTTTAACTGACTGATACAAATTATATACTTAGAGTTAGCTTTTAGTTTGTAAATCATTTGCTTTCAATAAACTATGACTTCTCTGTTATGGCTGCTGACTTTTTATTCTCTTTTCTTGCTCTGTTTTGGCTTTTCCCCTTTTTTGATGTGTACATTTGTGAAACCGATTATATTATTAGAATTTCTTCACAAGTGTTCACGGAGTTGTTTTAAATTGTTATCTAGAATGGGACAAGATCTTTTTCAGTAATATAGATGATGAATTTTTTTAAACCCCTTAACTACTGCCCTCATTTCCTAATCTTCCAAATAAACACCATAAGCGCTTGCTATTTCAACGAAAGTGTCTGCCAAATGTGGACGTTGTCATAGGTGTCTAATAGCTACCTATAATTAATATCAGATTATAGTAAGACAATAGGAGTATCATATTAAAATAGACATAGCTACTATTTTTCATAGGAACAATGCCACCCATGAGCTCATGAGAAAATTATTGAACATTTAGATAATAGTGTAAGTAGGATATAGAAGTATAGTAAGAAATACATACCTAAGAGCTCAGAGACCTCAAAATCATAAAAAATAGTTTGTATTTTACAATGTAATTTTGCTCAAATGACAATCCTTGATGCTCTTTTAATAGTCCTTGAAAGTATTTGTGAAAATTAATGAAAGGCTTTTTACAACAGGTCCTGTTTTTCACCAACAGAGTAGTAGATAATGAGTTGTTTGGTGATAAATTAATACTAAGTTTAGCTTTTTTTTTTTTGGTGCTGGGGATCAAACTCAGGGCCTTGTGTTTGCAAGGCAAGCACTCTAACCACTGAGCTCAATCCCCAGCCCAAGTTTAGGTACTGATGGGAATGTAAAGTGAGTAATCTGTTATAGATGTTTAATCATTTTCCCCAAATTTCAGTGTGTGTACTAACCTTCAACTCTAAATTTCATTTGTTGGAATTTGCATGAGAGCAGTGCATGAAGTATATGTATATGGGTGCTCACAACTTCAGTTTTTAATAGCACAAAAATTTGAAGCACTTGAATGTCCACCAGTGGGGAAATGTTTGATTAAATGATAACATTCAAATCATGGAAGACTATGTAGTTCATTAAAAGGAATGAGTAATATGTATACGTATGTGTGTTCATTCATGTGGAATGATGTCTTAAGAGTTATCAGACACAAGGATGAGATTGTTTATTTAAAAAGTATGCTTATTCATGTATGTATACTACATTTGCATTCATATATGGATGTGCATTAACTGTCCTGGAATTATATGCCAGAAACCAAAAAGTGATTTCATTTAGTATTTATTTTCAATTTTTAAAAATTTGATTTCACTTTACTTTTTAATCTGAGCAGTTTCTCCTTTTATATTGATAAAGATACTACTTTTATAATTTAAAAATTTTGAAAAATATTCATGAAATATACTATTATAATGTTACAGTTCTCGTTTTGATCATTTCTGAAAGAATTTAGTGTTTTGTAAATGTTTGAGTATAAACTGCAAGGATCTCCTTTAAATAATTATTTTTTTCACTTAAAGAGTGGTTGAATTTAAGTCACTGAAATTCATATTTTAGAAAAAAGTTTAAGTAAGTGCTATTATTTTGCTATTTGAAATATGGACCTACTAAACTGTGGGTTGAAACCAACATCATTAAATCTAATTTAAAAGTCAATTTTGAGGAAAATATAAATTAATTTTAAAAATACAAGTCTTTACATTATAGACTTCATCAAAGACTGTTGGAGTAAAAATTTCAGAAAGGTTAAAAGCTTTATCACATTACTGAACTGACAAGGTATATGAGGCCACACCAGCCCCCATGCCAGCAAAAGAAAACAATGAGATGACAGCTCTAGTGCTTGGAGAGAGGTTGTTAACGGCAGCTTATTCCTTTATGATTTCAATTCTTGACAGAAGACAGGTCTGCTTGTGGCATCATGGCAGATACATCATTACCTTCTGGCCCTGTCACAACTGAATTGGGAGGGAAAAAAGCTATGTTCGGTTTTGAAAATCCAATTACTTTCAGGAATTTTGGTCACTTTTTCTGAGATAGGTATGATCTTTCTGAGATAGATATGATCTATAAGCTCTTCTGTGATAACTCTTTTTGTCTCTAGTACTGAACTAATTAAGCGAGAATAATGCCAGAAGTTAAATTCTTTCCTTCATCCAATGTAGACAGAGTTAGCTGCTGTATAGTATAAAGCACCTTGCTAATCCAGTCTGACATCATCCTACGAAAAATGTTACAAGGCCTTTTATGCCTAATATCTATTGCCGTACTGTGTCTGTACCTGATTTCAGATAACTTTTGAAGCAGACCTACGCCTTTTCAGTAGGAGCAAAAGAAAATATACTGGGTTTTAAAATGACGAATCACCATTTTTACATGAAAAATAATGATTATAATTTGGTTATAATTTTGGCCTTTCAATTTTTCAACAGCATGCATATTTGAATTCTTTGTGGGGTTTTTTTTTTTTTTCTTGTCTGCCTTATAAGTGACTCTGGAGACTTAGAGGAAGGGTGTAGATTTTTAAAAGTTATGTGAAAAGTCTTGGGATTTGTGTATGACCAGACTTTCGGTGTAGATTGAGATGAGTTTAAATGCATAGAAGGCAAACATAAGGATCTTGTTTAATTTCTATCATGTTGTTCCTTTTTGAGTCACTCTGATACCTTTTCCTAATCTGCTTCTATCTTGAACTTTATGTCATTGTGTCCAAGATCCATATTTTTTTGTTCCTTTTTGTTTTAACAGCTTATCTCTGTTCTACAGTCCTTCCTTTAATCAGCTAAAGTAGTCTGAATTGCTGAGTCAGAGCTGTCTTAGGGGTGAGCGAGTATGTAAGATTGTGGAGGTGAGATTCTCTAAGTAGAAAGTGACATTTCCTGCAGTTATAAACAATGTTCTGGACACTTTGAAAGATTGGAGAAGGCAGTACTTGTGGCAGGGTTAAACTCTTAGCGTAACATCTGTGTTTAAAAAAAATACTTATATATACAGCTATAGATATGAATATATATGTATATATTTTTTTCACTAAAGTGGACTAATTAGTTGACAGTTATTGAGTGGCCTAGGTTAACAAAAGATTAAAGATGTCAGATTTGCATTTTTTACTGTACTTGTGGTTTCTAACAGGTTTAGTCTTTACACTTTTACCTTGAATGTTTTTCTGCTGAGTTTCCTTAATTTGAAAAGAATAACTAAAATGAAAATAATGTAAGCCTTTAGTAGTAAGAAATACTGAGTCTACACTTGAAATTACCAAGGCAGTACACTATGGAAAGAGGTAATTTGGGTTTTTTTGTTGTTGTTGTTGTTGTTGTTGTTTTCAGGTAATTTTTTTATGAAAGCGTAGTTTGACTGTTTAGCTTAGATCAACAAGCTTTACGTTAAATATGTATTTACATAATCAGTAAAATAAGACATTTTGAAGAAAATAGTATCAATCAAGCATGTGAATTTAAGTAAATGTAATTTTTAGCTTCCATAGGAGTTGTTCAAGAGCACTTCATGCTTCTGATATTCTTCTGTTACTTGGTTTTATTCAATATTTAGCATGACATAAGGCATTTTAAGGTACCAATTCCAAATAAGTGGCCTATTTGAATATTGGAAAGTAACCGTATAATGTTTCAAGTCTTTTTGTTAAGAATATATAGGCTTGGAAGAGATAACTTTGATAAACATTCATGCACCAAATACTGAAGGACCTACCTTCATAAAACAAAATCTAATAAAATTAAAAGATCAAATACATATTAACACAATTATTGTAGGGGACATTAACACCCCACTGTCCCAAAGAGACAGATCAAGTAAACAAAAAGTCAGTGGAGAAATTTCAGAGCTGATCCACACCCTTGAATTTACAGACCTAACAGATACATACAGAGTATTCCACCCCTCCACCACAGAGTATACATTCTTTTCAGCAGCACTTGGTTCTTTTTCCAAAATAGATCACATACTAGTGCACAAAGCTGGCCAAAGTAAACATAAAAGAACTGAAATTATCCCATGCATACTGTCTGACCACAGTGCAGTGAAAATAGAAATAAATGAAAGATGAAAACTCAGAAAAAGGCAAAGCTCATGAAAACATAACAACATACTCCTAAACAACCAATGGGTCACAGAAGAAATTAAAGAAGTAATTTAAAAAACTCTAGAGGATAACAACAATGATGACACAACTCAAGGAAACCTTTGGCACATGTTTAAAGTGGTTGTAAGAGGAAAATTTATTGCAGTTAATGGACACATCAGGAAAACAGAACAAGCCCAAATAAACAACTTTATGAACAGTCTTGAACTACTGTAGAAACAACAGCAAACCAGCTCCAAAACAAAACTAAGAAAGGAAATCATAAAGATGTGAACAGAAATACACGAAATTGAAATAAAAAAACCCATACAACAAATAAATCAAGCAAAGAGTTGGTTCTTTGAAAGAATAAATAAAATAGACAAGACACTAGCAAGGCTTACTAAGAGAAAGAGAAAAAAGACCCATATAAATGCAATTAGAAATGACAAAGGTGAAATCACAAGAGAGATTGTTGAAATCCAGAAGATAGTAACTATTTTGAAAATTTATATTCTAACAAACTAGTAAACACAGAAGAAATGGACAGATGTCTAGACACAGAAGAACTACCAAAACTCACTCAAGAAAATGTTAGTACACTCAACAACCCGATCACAAGCAAAGAAATCAATTTAAGAATAAAGAATCTAACAACTAAAAAAAGCCTAGGACTAATGGGTTTGCAGCCAAATTCTACAAAACCTTTAGGGAAATTGAATCACCAATACTCCTCAAGTTGTTCAAGGAAATTGAAAGGAATGGAGTGCTTCCAAACTCTTTCATGGAAGCCAGTATCACCCTAATCCCCAAACCAGACAAAGACCCAGCTAAAAAAGAGAACTATAGACCAATCTCCTTAATGAACAAAGATGCAAAAATCCTTAACAAGATATTAGCAAATACAATGCAACATATTATCAAAAAGCTGATGCACCATGATGAGGTTGGTTTCATCCCAGAGATGCAAGGATGGTTCAACATGCGAAAGACTATAAATGTAATACACCACATAAATAGGAGCAAGGTCAAAAACCACATGATCATATCAATAGATGCAGAAAAGCCCTTCGATAAAATCCAACACACCTTCCTGATAAAAACCCTGAAGAAAATAGGCATAGGAGGACTGTACCCAAATATGATAAAGGCTGTCTATGAGAAACCAACAGCCAGCATCATACTAAATAGTAAAAAACTGAAAGCATTTTCCCTAAAACCAGGAACAAGGCAAGGATGTCCATTATCTCCTCTGTTATTTAACATAGTACTTGAAACATTAGCCAGAGCAATTAGGCAAGAAGAAGAAATAAGAGGAATACATATAGGAAAGGAAGACCTCAAGTTATCACTGTTTGCAGATGACATGATACTCTATATGGAAGACCCAAAGAACGCCACTGAAAAGCTCCTAGAATTAATAACCAACTTCAGCAATGTAGCAGAATACATTGCAAATATGATCAACATGCAAAAATCAACATTGATCAACATGCAAAAATCATTAGCAGTTGGGTATACAACAATGAACAGGATGAGAAGGCAGTTATGAAAACAATATCATTCACGGTTGCTTCAAGAAAAACGAAATACTTAGGAATTAACCTAACTAAAGAAGTGAAAGACCTCTACAAAGAAAACTATAGCACTCTGAAAAAAGAG
>PVJO010016592.1:0-41498 GCA_004026905.1 Hystrix cristata
CGCGTGCGGCCCGGGTGCGGGGTCCGCTGTGCAAGCCGAAGACAGCCCTCAGGGGCACCAGCCCCGCCGCCGCACCTGTCTTGGACGCCCAGCCCCGGAGAGGGAGACCGGCGGTGGCACTGTCCCGCTGCGGTCCGCGTAAGTGGCTGAGGACGCGCGGGAGTGCTCGCCCCTTCCTGTCCGGCCGGCCGTGGCCCCCCGCACCAGAGAGGTGGCCGGACGGAGGGGCCCCCTCCAGGCCCGCGCGCGGCTGCCCTGGGGAGGAAGGTGCCCCTCAGGCGCGGGCCGAGCGGAGGCTGGGTGGGCGCTGGGTGGCGCCTCCGCCCTCCCGCCAGGAGGCAGCCCTCCCGCTCCAGCCCGAAGCTGGGCGTCCAGAACCCTCTCTGGATGTGCTGGCCCGGGCCGGGCTCTGCCCAGCCGCCGGAGAATCAGACGGATCCACTAGGAAGGTTCAGAAATTAGAATACACGAAAATACCTTCTGTGGTCCCGATTCCCAGTGTTCTAGAGTATTCCTCACAGTTATTTTTCTTTGTTTTCTGATTGAAATCACAATGTAATTTGCTGTCTGCTTAACGCTCCATTTTGAACGTTTTCTATAGTGTCTCGGTTTTTGAAATATAATCTTTTACTTATAATGTTCCACTACACTAATGCACCGTGGTAAGTCATTTTCTTACAATGGATTATTTAGATAATTTTCAGCTCTGTGGGATTTTAGGTAAAATTGAAAATAATAACTTGGTGCAGAAAACATCTGTAGTCTGTAGGATGGTGAGGCCAGAATAAGTTGGAGAACAGAGAAGTCTGGGCTGGGGAGTATGTGACTGCCTAGAAAATACCTCAGCCCAGTGCCTGGCTGCTGGTACAGACCTCCTGGAACCCTCTGAGTCCCCGAGTCCTAGGATGAGGGCGGCCTCTTCTGCCCAGGTGTGACTCCGAGTCTGGAGCTTTCAGCCTTTGTCCTTCGCCTTTGGTGAGAAGGGGGGAGAGGTTGGAGGTCAAGTTAATTTGCTGATGGCCATGGACTTGATGACCATACCAGCTTAACAGGGCACTATAAAAACCTCTTCAGGGTGGGTGACACATTTAGTAGGGGTGGGTGACATGTCCAGGCTGGATGGCCCCCTCTGGCTGTTCTTGAAAGTGGTCTTCATTATTAACCAGCAATGGCGATGGGGCCTCTAGGGGCTTGGGAGTCATTCTAGTACATGGTCAACCCTGAAGTGGGTGGGATGGGGGGACACCCCCTGCTTTATAGCCATGGTGGATAGTGTGGGTGGCCTGCATGTGGGCCAGAAATGAGGGAGACTCTGGAGGCTGAGCTCAAAGCCCGGGTGGGAGCTGACCTGGGGCAGTGGACATCGGCACTGAAGCAAACTGTAGATTCTCGTTGGTGAATGGAGAGTGGAGGGTCAGTTGGGGGTAAGAATAAAAAACACCTTGCATTTGGAGTCTGCATGTTGCAAATAAAAATAGCTTGAAAGCTGACAGATTTGGGTTCGAATCATGGCTTTGCCATTCACCAGACCCGGCCTTCCTGGCCCTTAGTGCTTTGGTTAATGTCTGGATACTCCTATCCTCATTCTCCCATGGGACTCGGACTGACCCCGTTAAGAGTCACAGGCGTTTAGAGCTTCTTAGCAGGGTGTGGGGTGTGGGAGGCACTGCACAAGTAGACCTGTTAGTGGAAAGCAGATTCACAACAACCGAAATGCTGGTTGGTCACAGCTTTCTCGGCGCCTTGGTGGTCACCTCTGACACGTGTGTCCTCTTTCAATTCAGGCGATGCAGGGGCGCTTCCACCACTCTGGCAATTTGTGGCGTTTCCTTGCTGCAAGTGCTGTATCCCCCTTGCTAGGTCATTTCCTCTGTGTGCCTGCTCACTGACACTTCAGTCGAAATGGGACTCCGTAAGCACGCAGAATCCAGTCTGTGCGGGTGCTGTGCGGGGGGGTCAGGATCGCAGGGCGGGCGCCCTGGGGTCCCCGTGTGGGGTGCTGTCCAGAGGGAGAAGCTGGTGGTAAAGCACCTACATGTAGCCGGCCCACACACAAGCAAACAGGAAACAGGAGCCAGGGACACTGCTGCCAGTTTACCTCTGATGTCTTGGCAGTTTTAAAAACTGATGTGTGAAGAGTTGAAAGCGTAAATTTTGAACCAAGGAGTATTCCTGCTTTCTGTCGTAGACGTAGTTGGGAATGAGGCAACCACTTCCCAGATTCTTTGGCTTTATCTACTTGCTTTTCTCCCAAGAACATTCACATTTTTCTTTTTTGGGGGGTACTGGGAATTACACTTGGGGGTGCTTTACTACTGAACCCTTTTAAGAGTTTGTTGTTTTTTTTTTAATTTTGAGGAGAGTCTCATTAACGTTGCCCAGGTAGGACTTGTGATCCTCCTGCCTCAGCCTCTCTAAGAGCTGAGATTATCGGTGTGCGCCACCCCACTAGGCTCATGTTCACATTTTTCTCCGTAAACCTTGAGGCCCTTTGGAATTCAAGAATGTGGAGTTTTCAGAGCCGGAGGGAGAGTAAAGACTGCACATAAAACAGAGGCAGAAACACCAGCCACCTGCACAGTCTACATGTTCACACAGTCATCACAGGGAGCAGCAGAGAGAGCAACAAAGAGGAGGAGTGGGGTGTCAGGCAGGAACCACGCACTCTCAATCTCTGGGTGGGTCAGAGGGGCCGTAGTTGAGGTTTCAGGGAGGAGACTGAGGGGTGCATTATGCACAGACCTGCGGCATTCAGGGCAGCAGGAGCCCAGGAGAGACGGTTTCACACAGATGCGCTGTTCCAGAAGGAAGCCTGGCTGCCCTTGCTGTGCAGGGCTTCGCTCCAGGCTCCGCCCATCCAGTCTTGGAGGGAACTCTCTCAGGGTGGTTACTGATGATTTTAAAAATACCCCCCCCAAAAAAAATTTCCCAGGGGCCTTTCTGGAGTAGACCTATATCCTGATTGTCTAGAAGATGTTATGAGTTAGGAGCTTGCAGATCAGGGTTTCCTTGGATTGCACATGATCGATGTCATCTCTTGACCACATTTAGAGTTCCTCGGGTGATTTGGGGAGGTGACCCCAGGTGACCCCACATGGAGCCTAACCTGCTCATTGTTGAAATGCCAACTCTTGCAGAATTAAGGCCAGTTGTCTATTATAGATCTGAGGGCGACCGATGTTGGCTTTTAGGCACACCAGGGAGCCACCTGGAGCCACCTAGCAGAGATACAGAGTCAGATGGGATCTTAGTGTCCTCTCTGTATGACAGTCTCAGTGTGGGAATGGAATGCTGACAGGTGACAACAGTCATCCTCCACCGCACCCCAGAACAGGCTGAGTGGGGGCCCTGAGCCTGTTCTCCATCTGCAGACAGGGTCTAGAGCACAGCTGGGCAGGGGACAGGATCTCTGTGCTCAGGCAGGTGTCGGGGCACCTGTCACTCCCTTCTTCCAGATGTATCACTCGGGGGCCCCAACGGGGAGGGAAGGACGAAAGTCCATGAGTGCCTACTTACTGCGGGGTGCTGTGGCCACTGTGAGGGGTTGCCCTGTGCAGACAGGATGTCTGGCACGTCAGGCCTCCCCACCGGGATCTTCAGACATTGCCAGATGTGCCCCAGGAGACGAAACTGCTCTCCGTGGAGAAGGGGGTCTCAGTTTAAGGTCTCTCCAAAGAAGGAACAGACTGGGAGCAGGGAGTCGAAATGCACCTCGGGCGTGTCCCTTTGATGCCAGGAGCGAGTGTCACCCACGTCTCTGCTCCCCCAGCTCCCTGCTTACCCCTTCCCCTCCTGTCTCCCCCACCTCCCTTCTTGCTGGTGGTGTCCTCTGTGCCCTGCATATCAGCTCCTGTGTGCCTGCAAGCACATCGGTACCCCTCTAGGCCCCGATGCAGCCCTTACCGTAGCTCAGGCCTCCTATGTGTATGGCAGAGAGTTTCTCAGACATCAGAAGGAAGAACAGGTGCTCCTGTTTTCCCACGGGAATACTTTGCTGCAATTCCCCAAGTCATGCTATGCTTTTATCTGGCCTGCCCCTCTGTGGGCTCTCTCGCAGCACCAAACAGCCAAACCTCAGAAATGATGGGAAGAATAAAGAATGATCATCACGTCCGTGGTGCTGGCGCCCAGCCCAGGACTAGCACGAAGTATCATTAAATCGTGATTATAACCACATCTATTGCCTTCTACACATTTCCATTCCTCTCAAAATGTGTATTTTCTTCATTGCTTGTATGCTTTTATCTTGGATCCAAGCTATAATCTTCCAGTTTTATGATACACATAGATAATTAAGGCTTTTTAGGGGCAAAAATGTAACTTATTTTGTAAAGCATGTTCACTTGAAATTGTCTCAATAATTGTGTAAATTATTTGAGGAATTAGCACTCACATGTAATTAATTACAGGACCCTTGTGCACATCAGCCAGAAAAGAAGCCTTCAAGGAGACAAAGTTATAGAATCAATATCACTATTGAGAGGCAGAGAAATGTGCATCACCTTAATTATTTTATGCTTTTAATAGGAAGGCATAAAAACCTAGACATTGTCAACCTTCAAGGAATCTTGGCCTCACCAATACATCATCCTTTCCAAAACGTTCCAGCAACACCTTCCACGCAGTGCAGGTCCAGTTATTAGAATGTTGTGCCCCAGATAGAGGCAGAATTGGCAACCCTTAACTTTCTTAAGGGTTCTAAAGTTATATCGAATATCGAGGCTTCCTGCTCAGAGAAGTCACTGCAGAATCTTCAGAATTCTTCTGAATTCTTCTATCAGAATTATCCCAGATTCTTCTGGGTCTCCCCTGTTTTTTTTTTTTTTTTTTCACTCTGTCATGTCCTGAAATGTGTCCCTGCCAGACTCATACATTAACACCCAGTACCTGAGAATGTGGCTGTGTTTGGACACGGGGTCCTGAAAGAGACAAGCAGGTGCAGTGAGACCGCTAAGGTGGGTGCTGCTGCAGTACAACTGGTGTCCTCACAGGAAGAGGAGGTCAGGACACAGATACACAGAGAGGACCTACTGAGGACCTGGGGAGAAGACTCTGCCTACAAGACCAGGAGAGGGGCTTCAGGAGGGACCAGCCTGGCCGTGACTTGATTTTAGACAGGCAACCCCAGAACAGTGAAGAAATACATGGGTGTTGTCCAGCCTGCCTGAGTCAGTGGTGGTTTATTTTAGTGGACTTAGCAAAATCATGTTACCCTGGCCCCAGGACTGCTCTGTGTCCATGCACAGTGCCAGCTAGCTCTTCTGTAGAAGGCGGATAGCAGAGGTGCCGGCCTCCCTGGGCTGAAGAGATCACAGGAAATGAAGAGCATGGTGTGCTACAGAGTTAGGGAAAGTCATCTCTTGCTAATGTTAGTCTCATGACCATTGCTATTGTTTATATTACCTGTGTTAAAGCAACTCACAAAAATGTCAAATCCAAGAAGGTTAGTGCCAGTCTAATTTCATGTTTGTTTGTTTGTTTGTTTTTTCAGAGTTTGGCTAGGGTGAACTTTGACCCATTTCTAAGAACTTCCTCAGAACATTTAGACTTGGGGTTCATGTTGTTGTTTCAAATTTCTTATTGAAATTTACATCTTTGCCTCTGACATTCTTGTATCATACTAGCCTCGTATTTTAAAGAAGTGATTCAAAACTATAGATATTATTTTGTTTTTAAATGCACAGAGTTGCTCCATCTAGGCAAACATGAAGATAGTTTTTGTGATAGTGACTTGGGTATAGTTTTGCTTCTATTGGCCAAACGTATTCTGCTGATAAGGAAATCACTCTGTGTCCTTCGATAGTATCCATGTTGGTTCAGTAACCCTAACTAAGCATGTTACATGCACTGTATTGGTAATGTGGACCATGGCCACTCCAAATATGAAGAGATGATCTTACTGTCTTTGAGTTTGGAGTACTGTGAGTCAGTTCTGGCTCCTACCCCATCTTCCCTGGATCTTCCGTTGCCTTGGCAACAGACTAATTATCCTCGCATGGGGAAAGCCATCCTAGGTTGGACCATGCTGTGTTGGGCTGGTGAACCAGGGTATCCTTTTATAGACTGAATGGGCATGATTTCCTCCTCACAGTGCCATAGCAGATTAGAACTAGTTTTATCTTTACAGATCAGATGTGACTTTTATCAGACACTAGCAAATACTGTAGCTGGCATTGTCTTCATAGTCCTTTTGGAAATGGGTGATGCAGGGTTGTTTTAATTTGAACCATTCAAGTAATAACTTTCAGGCATTACAACTCAATTTAGTCTTCAGAAGTCATCATAAAAGAAATATTTTTAAAGTCTTAACTCCTTTAGGTTTAAAGATCTTCTGCAGAATTCACTTAGCAACAGCCAGCCAGCCACCTACCCAACCCCAGCCTTCTAGAAAAGGTGTGGCTCCAGGACATCCTCCAGATAAAGTGTCGAGTCTACATCAAGTCCAGTTCCCCATGTGTGATAGTGGATCTGTTCTAGGACCTTTTTCTGTGCTCTGGAGGGAGCTCTGGCTTGTCAGGCAGCTGACTGGGTGTACTAGGTATTTCAGGAGAGGGACTTGGGTGGCTGTGGTGAGGGGTGTCTCTGCTTGGCCGAGCCCAAGCCACGTTTTACAGATTCCAGGATTATTAATGATGTGTCTAGTTGCCTTGGGAATGTTCGCGATCCCTTGTCACACATGCTTAGATGAAGGAGGGGTGTGATTCTTTAACGAAGTTTCTGTGACTCAGCAAATCCATTCTCATGTGATAGGCAAACTGTCAAAATTAATGAATTCCAACAGAGACTTGGTCCCCCAAGGAAAAACCGAGCGTAGTTTTAAATCAGCATTAATGCCATGATGTATTTGAATGCACTACATTTTTACCACAGAGTCAAGCCTAGAGGATGTCTTTGGAGGAAACACTCTGAAAATCATGTTTTCTGCTTTGGTTGTTTGAATCCTTGATCATAGTTTTAATCCATAGTTTTAATTAGGATTTTCTAGAACAACACAGACAACAACAAAAGAAGTGGACATAAATGCTATAACCAAAAGCAGGGTTTGTTTTGTTTTGTTTTGTTTTTGTACAGCCATAAGGTATCATAGCTGAGCTGTAGTCTATGTAAGTATATGGGACCATAGAGGTAAATAGTGCTCAGTGTATAAAGCTTTGGAATGAGCACCAAGAAATACACAGTGTATTCAGCCAAGTACAATTCTGTGACAACCTTAAACTGTTATTCTGTGGCAGTGTTTAAATCAGGTGTGTAAGCTGGGGACTTTGACATTGAAGGACTTGAACGCAGGCTCAGCTGTTCATCTGCCTTCCCTTCTGAGGAGAAGGCCCTGGTTTTCTTATTCTCACGGGAGTCTGAGCCCAAACACAGTCATCACTTCAATGAGCACCCAATCCCAGCCCTGTTCCTAATGAGTGAGTTCAACGTCCATGTAGTTTTCCATCTCTGATATCAAAAGAGTGACACAAGCTGCCTGTAAGGTGCATCTGGAGGATTGGAATGAGGTTTGTGTGTCAAGTGTGAGCATGGTCTTGACACAGGACCTTAAATGCTGGGTATCTGTTGGAGAATGCCAAGCACAAAAGCAATAGTAACCACTTCAACAGAAATTCTTTTTTTTTAAATCAATGCTCTTTTTTATCAGTACACGTTTGCAGTACATAATGACTACATTTGTCATAGGGAATTTGTACATGTACCTAACGTTTTCAAGTACTGTCCCAGAAGAATGATTTAAGATTCTCATTAGAAGATGTGCTTGGTTGAGTAGGCTGTTCTTTCTTTCTTTTTTCTTGGTGCTCATCCCAAAGTCTTACAAAGTTTAATAATGCACTAGGTGATACTTTCTGGTGGAAATGAGACTTGTAAACAGTCTAAATAGAAATTAAAATAATGTCATATACAAATGCACACCTCTAGGCCCAGGGGTCACTCCCTTCTCTGGACTGTAGGGACCCCACAATATGGGATCTTGAATAACTAATTCTTTTTCCGTACCTGCAGCTCTGAGTGCTCCCCCACTGCAGTCCATAACAATAAGCATTCAGATCATGAAATGGGATGGGAAGGGTTAAGATGACTTTTAAATGTGCATAAGGTGGCATAATGAATCAGAGAGCATGGAAGCATTTTAAAGCATTGTATGCCACTGGGATTTATTTGGGTGTAATTGAATTTAGTCCGTGAGTCATGTATGCAAGAAGCATTTGTTGAGAGTCTGCTACATGACAGTACTCTGGGAATTGGGAATGCAGCAGGGGTAAAACCACCCTGGATACCCCCTGTTTAGAAACTGAAATTTTAGGGGTGCTGTGGAGTCTGTCAGTGCAAACAGGTGTAACAAGAAAGCGACACTGGTGCTACAAAGCCGGATAAGCAAGGGAGGGATGGAGCAGGGGACATCTCAGAAGAGCAGTGACAACAGGGTGTGGAGAGGTGGTGAGAGGAGAGCTCGCCCGTGTAACTGCATCACTCTGGCCGATGTACTGGAGTATGTGATTTGGGGAGAAAGGCAAATCAGGGAGACCCATGAGGCACTGGGTGGCGTGGGTAGCAGCCCAGGGTGAGGCCGTGGTGGCCAGGACCAGGGAGGTGGCAAGTGCAGATTCTGGGTGTGTTTTGAAGGTGCGACCAGTGGACTTCCTGATGCAATGTATTTAAGATATGAAGAAAAGGGGCCTCTGGAGGAGCCCAGTGTTCATTTTGAAGCCATTCAACTGGTGAGAATGAATGGCCTTTAACCCTTTGATGAAAAATTGGTGTTTTATGGAGATGGTATTTTTGGATGTATCTTGGGTGGTTCTGATTTACTTCTTTCTAATGTGCCAACAAATGTGCAAAAAGAATTGCATTCGAGAGTAGTCGAGTCAGAGGACTTCTTGAAAGTGATATTTTAAAAGTGCTGAATCACAGAATAGAGGAATAAGTAAGTGGATCAGGAAAGGAAGGCAACAATTAACCAGGGTTCCAGTCAGCAGACTGTGACTGTGACCCCGAGAAGCCTCCTTGGGGGAGACTTCTGCAGCCCCGCCCCCAGCACCCTCTGTGTCAGCCCAGGGAAGAATCAGCACCTGTGTTCTGCAGTGGGTTGTGTGGACTGCACAGGCGCTGAGGCCTGCTTGTGAGTGTAGTAGGAGGGAAACAACATCTGTAGAACCTTCTCCTAGACTAAGCTTTCTAAGATCCTTTTATTTTCCTTTCTGAGCTGCTTCTTAATATTCAAATCCATATCCTTAAATTATCCATTTACATTGAAATAATCACTTGGGTTCAAATACAGATTTGATTTTGTGGGTGGCAAACATCCCCCATCTTTTTTCTGTATATATAATAATATCTTCGGGGCTAAACATTTAAGGTTTACATTATTATGACTTAGTAAATATTAGCTACAGCTGATATATACACATAGTGTATTATGAGTGCTTTGCTTTTCCTTTCTGTTACAGTGCTGTGTTTTCATGGGATGAATAATCACTCTTTGTTCAGCTTTCACTGCCTGAAAGGGGATTCTCCGATGGGCCGAAATGCGCTCAGTCCCTTCAGACTCCTCGGTGTCTCTCCAGGCTCTCTTCCTCTTGAACACCTCTCCCTGGAGCCTTCTTTCCGGGCCAGTCTGGGCTGCTTTCCACTGTGTGGTGGTTGTCCTGGTCTCTCTCAGTCACTCTATTTCTTGTGACCTGCCTGTTATCCGCCGTTCTTTCTTAGTTTGCTGCCTTTTTACAAGGCTTCCAGTGGCTTTTTGAAGAAGTATAAGTGGTGACATTTTGGACTTTGTATTATCTGATATTTGCATGATACTGTGAGTGTGGAAATCTAGGTCCACCCCTACACATGGGTACTTGAAGCCCAGCTTGGCGAAGGCAGGCTTTTGGCCACTGCGCTTCGTAGCTCAGAACCAGAGGACCCCACGAGCAACAGCGCCTTTCCTCCAGAGAAACGCCCTTTTCACCCCCACAGAGGTTTGGTGTACCAGGCACACTCAGGTGTCCGTGGCATTGTCTGTGTGCCCAGTGCTGTGCAAGCAGATGATGTGCAAGGAGGATACGGTTCCCTGTGCTGCATCCCAGGCACAACTGTGTCAGCAGCAAATAAACTTGCTTGCCAGGCCCCACCCTGAGACTACAAGGGAAGCAAGTGCAGGATGGGTCAGGTGGGGTGGAAACGCGGACGGTGAGGACAGCAGGTGAGACTCACACTGCACAGTGCTCCGCAGTGTTCTGTGGGGAGATGGAGGAGTGGCTGGTGCCTGGAGCTCGGGCCCTGTTTGGGGACAGTGGGCATTGCTGGTAAAACTAGTAAATTGGGCATGTATGTTTAGTGTCTTCTCCTCCACCCTGCCACTGAAACGTTATTGAAATGATGGTGAAGCAATTTACTCAGACTTCTGAGGATGGCAAAGAAGAAGAGAGGGAAGACATGGTGGCCATGAGACCTCATGGGGATAACAAGTGGTCAGTGCTTAGCACAGAGCTGGAGGAAGCTGTGCAAGAGCAGTCAGTGAATAGCTCTGTACTTCACCCCAAGCCCCAAAGAGGCTGGTGCATTGGAGGACCTCCAGTGAGTCTCCATTGCAAGATTCTGATTGAAAACTGTTGTCTAGAAGTTAACGGCTTCTTTGCAATTATGAGACTGGCTATCAGTTTTTTATTTTATTTTATTTTAATGGTACCTTTTAGATGTACATAGTGATAATATTCATCATAGGGGATTTGTACCTGTACATGACATATCTTGTTGCTTCTTTTTTTTTCCATTCCCCTCCCCTCACCTCCCTGGCTATCAATTTTATTTCTGAAACACAAAACATGAGTTACTGGAAAAAAAGGAATTACTTTGAAAATTAGATTGCTACAAGCCCTTAGGGTAGAGCAAATTGGAACGTAGAGTACATACCCTTCAGCTTGGGGAAGTTGTAGCGAAAAGAAAACCATGCTCGACTCTGTCTTGCTCAATGAGATTAATTAGGAATGAGAGTCTTTTTGTCATCCCACTTCAGGCTTTCATTAACACTGGAGTGAAGGTGTAGTTACGAGGTGTGGATCTTTAGTTTTTATTCTGAGCTATCATGACAGTCTGTGGTTATAATCCATTCTATTCTTTAATTTTGGAACAGATGGTTCAGTTAACTTCGTTAACATCACCTTCCCACTTCCTTTTACAGTCTTACTTTATTTTTGCTTTGCTGTTTTGCTTGTTGCTGGTTCATATTGGCATATTTGGGGACATTCTGTTTTGCAAGATATTTCCTCTCTCTCCAGAGTATTTCCTTTTAATCTGCAGGAAGCAATTCTGTCAACATTATTCTGATGTTAGCTTTATTTCCCACTGTTTTATTTCTGCTGATTTTCCTCATTTATAATTCCTTCCATGAATCCTCACTCATCCTCTTTCTTTATTATCTTGCTGTATTTTTGTTCCCAAATGCTTATGCTTTCAAATTCCAAGAAATCTTCATTAGATTGTTTTCTATTTCTATGACAAAATTACCTAGGCTGGGTGATGCCTTTTACCTCACAGTTTTGGATGCAGGATGTCCAAACAGCATCACACTGGCTCTATTCCCACATCCCACAGTAGCAGACAGTATTAATGGTGCAAGCAAGTGTGAGAGGGAAAGATGGCCTAGAGAGACAGGAAGCCAGAGAGTGGAGCAGGGTTCCGTTCACTCTTCTATAACAGTGTCTCTTTTGAGAACCAACCTAGTTCCCTCAAGAACTCCATGAATCCCTGCCCAGGGCAGCAGCCCCTGTGACCTGATACCTTCCACCAGGCCCCAACCCCTACATTGCCACATCTGTGTGTCACCACTGCTCCCAGCACATGGACCTTGGGGGACAGACTCTGACGCATCCAAACCACAGCAGGACTGGTCTCTCCCATCCTTGTGCACATGCTTTGCTGCTTGGCATCATAATTCCCCCTTTGTTTCTGCTGCTTCCAAATTGCCAGCTGCTTCTATGCCATTTGAAACCCATGAGCTCAAATGCTGGCACACAGCGGACTACAGGCATGTTATTCATTGCAGGGTCTGTATTCGTCTCTGAAAATCTACACCTGCAATGTTACCGAGGGTGCTTTTCATCCATGTAAAGGGAGCAGGAGACGATCAGAAACGAATTCCCTGCACGTGTATGGAAATGATTCTCTAGCAGGATGTTGCAAGCAGTACTTAGCTATTTTCTGGGTAAAAATCATGAACATATTTTTTTCTTCAGAGATTTGTAAAACACATGGCAAAGATTGAGCTTTATTCCTCTTGTAAAATCAGTGCAAATATTGGGTAAGAAGAACAGTCTTTCACAAAGTAGCTAAAATCTCAGACGTGCGTTCTTATAAAACCTCAGAAGTTCTCTTTCTCAGCCATTCATCCCTGTACTCCTTGACATCTGTACAATGCCATTTAGTTTGTCATGGATGCCATATATGAAATGTAGATCAAGTTTGATTCCTTAAAGGAATTTCCTTAAAGAGAAGTTCTTTTAAATATTTATTCATTCAAAACAAGTGTGAGGACTTCTATTATGCATTAGTCAGTGCTTTGAGGACCAGGAGAAGGTTGCAGCACCTCCTACTCAGGGTCCCTCTTGGAGAGGCAAAGAGTGGAGTGCAAGCTCTGCAGGACCGCGACAATGGCTGTTGAAAGGGTCACACCGGATGTGGAGGAGCCAGGCGAGGAGTCCAGTATGGGAGGTAAAAGATCAGGATTCAGTTTTTTAAGGAAAAACTTTCTTAGCTGAGAATCAAAGGAGGAGTAGGAGATAATTGGGCGAAGAAGAGTGAGGTATTCAAGATATCTCCACTGTCTCAAAAGGCACCCAGCGCCCGAGGAGCCCAGTGTGGCTGGAGCCTACTAAATGCCAGTGAGGGCGAAGTGGAATTTTTCTGTGCACAGTTCAACACCACCAATCATTTGTGAAGGCAGCTTTAATCTTAGCAGATTCATTGCTATATCACCCTTGTGGCAGCTAGCACTAACATGGAGAGACCCACCTCTCACTTTAATTCTGACAGATTTTGTCCAAGTACATGGAAGCTCTTTTGTTTGTGTGTAGACATTTAGGATGCTGGGCCTTCTTGATGAATTGACCACTTTATCATTAGAGAACTATCAGTGACCCCTGGAAATACAGTATTCCTTTTCATAAAATCTACTTTGACTTTAATTGAATCACGCCAGCTTTAAGAAGTGTTAGGTTGGTATATTTTTCTAATTTTTAATTTTGAATCTACTGGTTTCTTTGTTCTCAAAATAGTCTTTTCATAAATTGTATGTGATGAGGCCATGATTTTTCATCCAGTCTGGCAATTTTTGCCCTTTTAATGAAGTGTGTGGGTCATTTATATTGAACGTGATGTCAGTCTGGTGGGCTTCAAATGCACTGTCTTGTTAATTGCTCTATATTTGTCTCAAGTCCTCTCATTTCTCCTAGTTTTCCCTTTCTTCCCTCCTTTTGGATTCATGAAATATTTTTAAATGATCAGTTTTATCCACAGTAAGACCCTGAAATGAGTTTTTGTTTTGCTTTTTGCTTCGCAAATGGTTGCTCTAGGGTTTACAGTGAACTTCTTTAAGTAGCATGGCCTACTTTTAAGTAATAAGTGTTAAACCACCTACAGTGGATGAAACGTACAGCAACAGTTTTTGTTTCCTGGTTTCCTTCTCGCTCTGTGCTTAATAATACTCATTTTATTGCTACTATGTTTTATAAATCACACAGTATAGTTCCTGGTTTAAACAATAATTTAGCCTTTGATGATTTCTTAAAATGAGGAAATAGGATTTTTATTCACCCATGTATTTCCCAGCTTCGACATGCTTCATTTCTTTTATTAATATCTTAAATTTCCACCTGATAGTATTTTTCTCCTGCCAAAAAGCTTCTTTTAACATTTCTTGTGTTGTTGGTCTACTGACAGTGGACTTTCTTTTATCTTTTAAATGTGTTAAAGGCATTATTTTGCCTTCATTCGTGAAATATTTTTTGCTGTATATAGAATTTTAAGTTGTCACTTTCTTTTCTTTCCTTTAAAAAACATAATGCTTTATGTTTCTATTTTCCTCTGGCTTGCATTTTTTCAATTAAAAATCTTTGGTAATTCTTATATTTGCTCCTCTGTTTCCTGCATGTACTTTTAAAAAATCCGGCTGCATTGATGATTTTTTTCCTTCATCAGTACGTTTGACCAGTTTAATTGTAGTGAATTGTGGTTTTCTCTCTCTTTCTCCCTCTCTCTCTCTCTTTCTTTGTTGTGTTTGTTTAATTTATAGAATATTTCAGTTTCTAGTATTTATAAATTTTGAAAATTCCGTAGAGTGCTTCCTCAATTTTTTCCATACCCTATCTTCTTCATGAAACTGCAATTATATTAGACCAAATGTTGTGGTTCCATATCTCACTAGTTTGTATTTATTGCCTTTAAGTACTTTTTTTCTTTTTCAATTTTTGTTTTTATTACTGTTTTCTGGCTCAGCGATTATTTCTTCCGTGGAGTCAAATCTGCTATTAATTCTATTTGTCTGATTTTCATTTCATATACTGTGTGTTTAATTTCTTGAAGTTCCATTTTGGCTGTTTATATATTTTCCACATTTATTGTCAATGTTTTTTTTTTCTTTTCTTTCCTGTCTTGAACAGAGTGGGAAAATATTTATCATAGCTATTTTAATGTCCATGCCTGCTAATTCTGTCATCTTTCATTTTTGTGTCTGTCTTCATCGAATGAGTTTACTCCTAGTAATAAGTCATGTTTACTTATTTAGATCCAATTTTTTATTGAGTGACAGGCATTGTAAAATTTTACATTGCTGATTGTTGGATTTTGCGTTTCTCGTTAGCTAGGTTAAGTGTTTGTTGTTCAGTTAGTTACTTGGGATCAGCTTGGCTCCTCCAGAATGGTTTTCAAGCTTGCCACGGTGACTTTGTTGTCAGTGTTGTGGCGATTGATACTTCTGGGTGCCCTATCCAATGCTCTGTGTGTCAGGTCTTCTTCTCCCTGTGGCTGGTTGGGACATGAACTCTTGCCTCCCCCATGTAAGCTTCAGGGTTCCCACCTGCACCTTCTGGTGCTCTGTGTACCCACCGTTAGTAGTTTGCTCACACATGCACATGTGAGTACTTTAGCAAACAGAGTGTCTCCAGCTCTCTAAAGCTGCCTCGGGCAGTCTCCTCCTGTCTGCTGTGTAAATTCCAGTAACCTCAGCATCTTTAGGTCTCACCTTTTGTCTCTTTAACCCAGCAATTCCGGTCCACTTCTGTTGACATTTCCCTCTTGGGATGACATTAGAAACAGTCTCGGGAAGAAAGCGGGAGCACCGCTAGCACGCACCTGGCTTCCTTATTTCCTGGTTTACTGATTTCTATGGTCTGAATGAATGATTGCTTAAGACAGGAGGGAAAAATCCAGATTCTGATTTTATTTTTGTTGTTGTCGACGTGGCTGTGATGATTGCTTTATCATGGACAGAGACACAATTTCCTATTCCTAAATTCTATGTCTTTGTGACGTTTTATCCCATTCTTGTTTCATGAGGACACCATTGCACCAGTCCTGAGGACTGGAGAGAAGGACTGAGGTGCACCAGAGTTAAATGTTCAGTTGCTATCACATTTAAGTATATTTTTATGACCTTGGAATAAATTCACTGAAGCTCAGGTGCTTTCCAAGCATTATGAGACCATCATTTATTTGATTTCCGTGGTCTGATTCAGGTGACACTGAGTTTCTAAGCATTTATTCAAATATAAAAACATTTTGGAGTCTCAGAATCAGCTAAAGGTTATGCTTTCATGGTATATTTACCTAAGGCAAAGTTATATTCCTTTTCATTTTGGAAGACCTTTGCAGAAGCAGCTCGTTTTAGTGAATATATCCACTCATGTTTCTTATAAAACCAGTGAAATAATTTTGGACCCAAATGGCATTTTCATTCAAAAAGAATGTACACAACTTGTAAATTAAATAGTCTCTTTCAGTTCACGTTTCCTGATGTCTTTGCAGCAATTAGCATTATTGAAAACCTTTCATTGACTTCCCAAAAGTGCTATTTGTTTCCAAGACGTCCTTCTCCCTGGCGTTTGGGCTGAAGATCTCATAGCTTCCTCCTTATCTCTTTGTTGGCTCTTTTTCCTCTTCCTTGAAACTCCTTAACTTTTTAATTGAAATATAAAATGCATATAATTCGCAGTGTGCATACTACAGGATACAACTCAATGTGCCTAATCAAGCAAAATACAAGTAAAAAGATCAAGTACTAAATCAAGTAAAAAGACAGCACCTTGACCGCCCTGGGGGTACACATTATTTTGACCCTTAGCATGATAGATAAGTTTTCCTACTTTTGTACAGTGGTACCTCAGTTCACAAACTTGATTCTTTCTGTAATTCTGGTTGCAAACTGAATCGGACAAGAACCAAATCAAATTCAATGGTTAAGTTCAATATTGACCTTATGAGGAAATTTGATTCAATTCTTCTCCAAAATTCGGTTTGCGACCAGAATTGTGGAAAGAATTAAATTCTTGATCTGAGGTACCACTGTATTTGATAAAAGTAATAGCACAGGGTGGACTCTTGTGTGTTTGCTTCCCATTCAGCATTATGATGCAAGGGTCTCAGTGGTTCAACACTTTCCTAGCATGCATGAGGCCTCAGCTCCCTCTAGCATCACCAAACAAAAGAGTAAACAAAAAAAATGGTGTGTGACTGTTAGTATTTTTATTTGTAATTGTGGGTAGTTCATTCTTGTTGTGGCATAGCAATTTAATGTACAAATATGTCACACTATGTGTGACCATTAATCTGACCCATGAATTTGATTGGATTAAGAATCACCCAGGGAATTAGTAGAGCACAGTTCTGTGTTGGGCCTTGAAGGTGTTAATTTGGATACTATATCTGGTCCCTGACCCCTTTCATTCTGGTGCTATTACCAAGTTCAGCTTCACAGCTACTGTGAACTAAGTATCTTTTCTCTGCCAAGCCCTTCCTCCCTGATTTTTCTGCCTTTGTGTCAGCTGATAGTATAGACTGAATGCCCCGAAACTATGAGAGAATAGACCACTTCTTCTTTTAAGTTGTGGGTGTCAGGTATTGCATCCCAGCAGTGAGAGAGCTAATACAGAAAATTAGTCCTGAGAGTGGGGTCATTGCTGTGACTCTACCTGACCATGCTGTTAGAAGCATTTGGAACTGGTTTGCAGAAGGAGTTTTAAAAGAATTGGATGCACAGGCTAGAGAAATCCTAGCATACTATGAGCAGACCTTGATGGAGTTTCTGGTCATAGCACAGTATGAAGTCAATAAAGGCTAGGCCAGTAAGGCATCAAATGAAGATTCTATTGGGAATTGGACTAGAGACCATGATTGTTACATTCTGGCAAAAAAAAAAAAATTGTCTACATTTGCCCATGTCCTGAGACTTTGCAGGAGACTAAGAGTAAGGGTAGTGACTAACGGACCTGGTGTTGGAAACGACAAGGGAGTCCAGTGTTCAGGCTGTGGCATGGGTACTGCTGGTCATTTTAGCCAGATTTATAGTTAGAATTGGCAAAACACAGAGCAGAAAAATTTGAAGCGACTTCAATTTTGGCCCCCAAAAGAATCACATGTAAAGTTGGGGCCGAAGGAGGTGTGCTTCCTGAAGAGATTAGCGCTATTAGAAAAAAACCCAGTACTTTGTACAGGGACAAAAAGAAAGATGCTTTTGAGGGCATCTCAGAAATTAGCAAGATCCCTCACAGTCTCAAGGTCTAAAAAAGTAATCTTTTATTTGAGAAGAGAATTCCTGGAACTCCTACTGTAGAAGGGCTACCTATGGAATTGGTTTTCTGGGATTCATTTTATCATATTCAGCCATCCAGGCACTCAGTGACCACTGCAGCCATAGTCCGATAGGGCTTTGCTGCTCTTTGACCTAGCAGAAGACCTGGGCATTTTCCATGGGATGCTGGTTTTATAGGAATGTTCAGTGGGATAGTTATGGGGTCATGGAAACTTAAACCCAGATTCCAGAGGAAGGTCTGTGAGGCCAGGCAAGGAGCCCAGGAGAGGACAGTGAGTGAGGCTGTGGGAATGAAGCTAAAGGTGCAGCGGAGATCCTAGGAAACACAGGCTCCCAGGATTATGGAACATCTGAGGAAAGCTGCAGGCCAGGCCAAGAGAAAGGACAGACTGAGAGAGTCCATATAGGCTATAACCAGCAAGGCCATAAGGGTGGGGCCACCCAAGCTCCTTGGAGCCATAACTATTCACCATCATGTGCCCCAGATGCTGGACATGGAATTATAGGATTTAATTTTTGTCCTGTTGGGTTTTGGTCCTGCTTTAGTCCTGTGCTTTTTTTATCCATCTATTCCTTATATTTGGAATGGGAATATTTGCCTGTGCCATTACACCTTGGGACTGTGTAACTTCTTTTCTTATTTTTATGGAGGTTCACAGCTAAGAGTCTCAGAAGAGACTGACTTGCACTTTTGAAAAATGCTGCAACTGTTGAGACTTTCAAGAAGGAATTAGCACATTTCCACTCTTGGGCAGAATAGTTATATCATTTTAGGTAGAATTATGAACTTGGCATTGTCTTTATTTGGAGATAAAGTAGGATTTAAGGAGATGTCAGATTGACACGAGGTAGACTGTGACCCTACATCATGATCTGTCAATTTGACTAGATTAGGAAATACATCTGGGATTAGTAAAGCACACCTCTGGGCGTGTCTGCATGGGTCCTGGGGTTGCGACCTCAGGTCCTATATTGACCCTTCACCCCTTCATCTCTAGTACTGCTGCCTTGCTCTGCTTCCTGACTGCCATGAGCTAAGTGTCTTTGCTCTGCTTTGCCATGATGTTTCTGCCTTGGAGCTATCTGTCATGGACTGAAGCCCCTGAAACCATGAGCCAATCAAACTTCTCCTACTTTAAACTGTGGATATCAGGCTTTACATCCCAGTAATAGTGAAGCTGACTAACACACTATATTTATCAGTTTTACTATTGGTGAGTATCTGGGTGGTTTGTGACTCAAAAATGGTTGCTGCTGTAGCTAGCCCAGTACATGTTTTCTGGCAAACATGCTTATGTTGGGATGTACTTAGGAGCTGATTTGTTGAGCCATATACACGTGCCCAGCTTTAGAAGGTACTGGTGACAAATTGACACAAAGGGTTTCTGTTACCACCACTTTCTCACTCTGTCCTGATTATGACAACTCGGTATCTTAACATTTTTTATGCTTTCTGCCTAAAATGTACTTGCCTTGCTCCCCCTGAAAGTTTTCCCCATTCTCCCTGGGTTGGGTCACTGTCTTTATCACGCTCACAGAGCAGTTGGGGAGTAATTCCATCATACTACCTGGTGCATGCAGTTAAAACTGATCTTTTTACATGACTGTAGCATACCCCCACCCAGATTAAAATATTGTGGAGAGCAGTACCAGGCGTACTTCAAATGTGCATTACCAGCATCTTACCTCGGCTCTTGCACATAGTGGGCACTCAGAAAATATTCCATGAGGTTGTGATTCTGCCATTGCCTGCTGGACAAATTCTCTCAGATCTTTGCATCCTGCCCTATTTGAATCATAAAGAAAGATAAAATACTGACTTCTCATGTTTGCATAGCATCCTTTATGCTTGTCACTGGAGACTTGGTTATACCATCTGTTATAGTGCCTTCAAACATTGACGAATCTTCAACTGAAGGAACTGCATTCCAGAGCCTTCCTTCTAGGTACTGTAGGGTGAGTGCCCCCAAGATTTTATACCCTGCATTTCACAAGACGGTGCCAAGTGTTTCTTTTTGCTTTCTGTTTTTAAAGTATAGTTATTTCCAGTGAACTTTTGTTTAAGAACATAATTCACATTAAGATTGCTGGTGCCCTCGATGGAAGGAGCAAGCGTTACTGTGTTTTTGGAGCACGAGGCATGCCATAAAACCGAGGATTATTACTCAGGCGGTGGGCAGTCCCATAGACAGAAGGAGCAAAAGCTGTTGGGATACATCTCAGGCTTTCTTGTGCCTGTGGCCATGCAACGTGTATCTTAGAGAATGAGCTTATGTTACACTATTAAACCCAGTAGTGTGAAGTCAAAAGATGAGTGAAAAATGCCTTGAAAATGTAACGAGAAGTGACGGAATCCCCCATGGATTACTTATCTCTTTATTAGGATTAAATATTTATTTATCTTTTTTCCTACAGTCATTTACATAATTTCATAAGCTGGCTCTTGGAATGAGGTTTTCAATAACAAACTCTACATTTAGACTTTGCTCTTCTTGGCAAGACTGCTTTTAGGATAGAGGAGGCTAAATTCAAATGCGGCCAAGTTTTACTTAGTTCATGTTACCCACAGTTGAGTTGACAAAGAGTAATGTAGGAAAAAAAGAAGGAATCTGGGTGGAATTAATTAGCCTTGAAGAATGACAGTTACGCCATTCCTAACAACATGTTTGGGGTAATGTCAGTCTCTTAGAAAGTTTAAGTGTAAAATTATAGTGCTGGTATCAGCACTTTTATTTGAGTTGAGAACTGAAATATTGAACTATTAACTCTGTTCTGATCTGAACTGATTCTTAACTAGCAGTAATTTTCATATTCTGATTTATGAAGGTTCACTAATGACCTCAGTTGTGTTTGGGAAAGAAAACTACAAAGCAGTCATTACGTGGTGAACACTCCTGTGGCTCGTCCCTTTGAGAGGAGCTATCCCTTTTAGGAAGTGTATTTTTACACCATGTTTTCACAAATGGCACTCACTTTGTTTCCCAGTTGAGCCATGGTCAACCTGGCCCCGGCTGTCAAACTGTTGGCCACACCAGAGGTGAGACCAGGAGATGGAGAGATCTGTAGAGGATAAACTACGTACAGAGCTTTCCCAAGATTTGACTTTCTAGAAGAAAACTGGTTACATTATGGAAGTGACACAGTGATGTGAAAAGGTGGGCCCTGTTCAGAGTGTCCCTGGAGAATGCAACCACGGGGCTTGTTAGATGTCATGGAGTGGTAGCGCCAAAGGAAGGAAAGGAAAGGCCATTGAAAGCCACCTAATCTTTGGGCACCTGCCTTCCTGCCCTCCCCCATCTTTTATTAGGCCAATCTAAAACTGGCGCATGGTGTTTGGGTGATGGTCGCATGACTGCTTGCAGAATAAGACCTAGCGCTGAGCTGTGTGGGCCTCTTCCACTGTGTCACTTGGTCAGCACAGATGCCACCCAGAGCTTGCAGTGCTTCTCCCTGCTGGGCTTCCTTCACTGTTACGAGAGCAGCCAGGGACCTGTGCTCTTGTATGACGGGCAGCACACTACGATTGTTTACGCCAGCGCTACCACAAGCTCACACATAATGGGTTCCCTCCTCCGCCTTAGAGGATTTACTGTCACTGGGCAATGGGGAATTTTCAGCCCCATTATAATGTCATGGGACCACCAAGGTGTGTTGGTCCATCAATGATGAAAACATCCTTATGCGACCATGACTGTGTAAAAGTGCTTGCTTATGTGGAAATGTTTGCCCATAAAGCAAACCACATGGTGTCACTGTCCATACTCAGTGGGCCCCGGGAAGTAAGAGCCCAAGAGTCTTAGCTGTGTCATGAGCTTATTCAGTGTAAGGATGCCTGCTTACAAAGTTTTTCTGTGTCCATGAGTAGTCCAGATTTAAGATTTTCTTTTATCTAGCTTCATTTTTTAAGTTTCTTGTGTTTTGACAGAGACTTAACTGGGGTCCTAGTTGGCCATCTTCTAATATTGTGTTTAGCTTCAGGAAAATATGGAGAGTGATCCACTCACTTCGCTTGGGGCCTCCCATTGAATTCCCTGCACAGAGATGCTCAGATCTGGGGAGTCACATTCCAAAGGGCTAGCAGGGTGTGCTCTCAGGAGAAGTACTGGGGAGGAAGGGAGGGAGGAGGACAGCAGGGGTAGAGGAAGAAGCATATCCGCAAAGCAGTGGCCACAGAGGCTCGAGGCAGGACCCCTTCAGAGTTACTTTGCATGACCCACGTCTGACCAGTGAGTCCTTGGACCCCATCCTCCCAGTGACTGGGCCTGGTTCCATGTTGTGTTCAGCAGAAGAGACCTCTAGCTGCTGGGGGCTTGCGGGGGGCATTGAGCCTGAAGAAGGAATCTGGAGAGAGCCCCCCGGTAGCCACACCAGTGGTAACAGGAAGGACATCTCAGCCAAGATGGCTCCTCCTGCCCTGCCTGAGTAGCGTCGCTCCCAGGCTCTCTGCCCGCTCCAGTGCCTGAGGCTGTGATGGTACCAAGGTGGGTCCAGCTTTACCTGCACATTCAAGGACCAGGTTCGATATGGTGATTCCAGAATGAGTATGTGTACACAGAATCTCTTCGTCTTTCTGATCAGATCATGCAGATTGAATGTGTGCAAATGGATGGGCCACAGAAGCTTAGTAGGAACCCACTGGACTCCGGGAGCCTGGGTCCCCTCTGCAGACCATGTGGAGAAATCTAGTTGGGGAAGGGTAGGCTGATGCAGCCCACAAGAGCCTGCCCTTACCTTGCCCACATGAGCAGAGCTGCTCTGC
This sequence comes from Hystrix cristata, assembly GCA_004026905.1. NCBI lineage: Eukaryota > Metazoa > Chordata > Mammalia > Rodentia > Hystricidae > Hystrix > Hystrix cristata. Next base: position 22,542 of record PVJO010016592.1, read on the forward strand.
CACATGCAGTTCTAAGGGGGAAAAACAAAAGTCCTAAAGACCTTGCTGGGCAACGTGGAATCTTGGTCCTGCCACCTCTAGCCCTACGTCTTTGGTCAGGTGACAGCCACCGAATGCTTATGTTGCCTTCTGCAAAGTACTTACACTGATGTAGCAGAGCTGCTGCTTATAGGAATGAGTGAAATTACCCCTTGGAAGAGGTGCACCAGAAAGGTTTTTGTCACCACTGAGCAGCTAGGTTCACTCCCAGCAACTGGTGGTTCTTTTCGCTCTTAGGAAGATAGGCCTGGGTACACCTCCTCTGTTAAAGGTCACAAAGAAGCATAGATGTCTGAGAAGCAGGCCTTCATGACATTTATAAATCTTTTGTGTAAGTTTTGGATTCTGGCAATTGAGTTTCTTTTTTCACATATACAGTCCTCCATAGGTATCTGCTACTGGGTTCAACACAGGTACTCAGTAAATGATTTAAAAAGCCAAATGAAGATGAATGGGTTTGTCTACATTTTATTTGTAGGAGTTACAACAGGAACAATTTAGATAAAAAGATCAGGGAAATAATTTAGACAATCATATTGTACGAAATGCATATCCACTAGTATGTGTGTATCGAAGTATTGCAGTCTGTATAAATACAGGGAATTACATGTGAGATGTAATATTACAGGACTGAGAATCTATAACAATGGCATACTTCATGTGTGTACATTTCAACACAGAACAATTACATATGTAAGGCATGTAGACAGGCGAGCCAGAAGGAAATATGTAAAACAACCCAGAAACTGTAATTGGGGGATACCTTAGTCAGAGTTCTCTATTGTTTTTACCAATTTCCAACGAAAAGTGCTTTGTTGATCTGATATTCTATTTTCTGACAACCAATTGTGCTGTTATTATATGATCTTCATTTTTAGTTTTTTTAAAATTGTGACTAATTTAATTCAAGGTTAAGTCTGACTGCACCTATAACGAAAGCATTGGGACCTAGCAACTGGGCTACATTTACTGGTTCCCCATACCCTCTTCTCTTTTGGGGTCCCCTGGAAGTTGGGCTCTGTGTTCCAGCTAAGAGTGTGACCATCAGAACATAGTTTCCGAGATTTATGTGTGTGTGCTAGCAGGGAAGAGAGTCAAGAAATCAGAAATACAGAACATAAAGTCCAGCTGTGGTCAGTTCCGGGGGACAGAACAAGGTATGAGACAGGTGGCTAAAGTTACTAAATTATCAGGAGTGAAGATGGAGAAGAATTCATCTCAGCCTCTCAGTCCATAGTATCTGGAGCAACTTGGAACCTGTTCATGATAGTGGTGCACTCTGGGTATTTCCCAGGATGCCCCCCACCCAGGCCAGGCTGTTGCAGCCACACCTGCAGAGACAGTTTCCCTCACCGACTCTTGTCTTATTTTCCTGCAGTTTTCAGTGAAGAACCACACTCCAGCCTCTACTTCGTCAATGCATCTCTGCAAGAGGTAGTGTTCGCGAGTACCTCGGGGACACTGGTGCCCTGCCCGGCTGCAGGCATCCCTCCTGTGACTCTCAGATGGTACCTAGCAACGGGCGAGGAGATCTACGATGTCCCCGGGATCCGCCACGTCCACCCCAACGGCACTCTCCAGATCTTCCCCTTCCCCCCCTCCAGCTTCAGCACCTTAATCCATGATAATACTTACTATTGCACAGCGGAAAATCCTTCAGGGAAAATTAGAAGTCAGGATGTCCACATCAAGGCTGGTGAGTGCTTCTCTCTGTCTTTTTGGGGTGGTAGGGGTGGGTGAGAGATGATGGATAGTAAAAATGCCATGCCAGCCAAGGACCCAGGAGAACCAACCAGTCTTCCACCTTGGCACTGCTGATGCATTCTGTGCAGCGTCATGGTGTCCCTCTGCTAGATTTCAGAGTGTCATGCAGTGTTAGAACTAAGACTTGCAAGTCTTAGAGATGATCAGTTAAATGATTCTAAACTGCATCCCAACCTCATTATATTTTCATTAATGGATACAATGACTCGAGCGCTCTGTGGCCCACACCCAGTATGTTTGCCTCCATACTTCCGCATCCTGCCACGTACCTTCTCCTTCCCCGACCCCATCCTAGGGGAGGAGAGAAGGAGAATAAAAGGCAGCGTTTGAGCTGAAATGAAAAAAATAGCATCAGTGTGTTCTGTAATGGAAACAGAATCAATCCAATATCCTTTTGATATAAAAAGGCTATTTTAACATTTTTGACTGTATCACATATTGCTGAAATATGTTTCTTTTAACAACATATTGTGACTTTTTAAAATCATCGTTGCTACAAGTCAGTGCAGAAATGCTGCCTGAGATACACAGACATCAAAGGCCTTATGTACAGGACATATTGTGTCCTTCTATAGATGTGGTAGGGCCCAGAAAAACAAATTCACAGCTGGGCTTCTGTTAGCAAACAATATTTTAAGTTCTTTAAGCCTTGCTTGAAGGACTTGGGTAGGCTGCCATAAGGGTGGGGCGAAGGAGTGAGACTTTATTGTCTTACATACTCGGTAGCCAGGGAGCTCGCGATGATTTCCGCAGCCGCTGTGGAAGGACCAGCAGGAGACAGTACGACATGAGCAAAATGTGAGATGCTCCTGAATTCTTGTGTGTGGTCTCTGTGATAGAAGCAACCAACATTAGACTATGACTCCTTTAACAACTCGTCATTTTCCCAACTGTGTTGTTCTCCTTGACATGCTCATGAATCCCTCAACCTGCACAATAATGCATCTAAGAAATGCACAGAAAAGTAGTTTTAATCAAGAGATATGAAGATTTGAATCTGTCATATCATTAAAACAAAGCAAATGAAATTTGTATAACAGCCTGTAATCCTGACAAACAGAAAGACACAGTGACTGCTTTGACTTGGCAGACTAAACATTTTAATGATGTGTTATAAGAACACATTTATAGTCTACAAAGCACCACTCGTAGAGAAAACCGGAATTTCAAACGGCTCTACCTATATGTGTGAATCCATTATTTCTGTCTTGGATTTCCTGTCAAATAAAGGAATCCAGTGCTTACCCCTGTTTTAACTGCTGCTTTCTCTGTATGTCCTAGAACTGATTGTTTTGGCACGACACTGGAAGTTTTGGAGGGAGGGGGCTGCATCAGAGTGACTGGCATTGATGTCACCCACCCTTTCTGTACAGTTGTGCCATTGCTATTTACATGCTGAGGCTCTGTGGTATGAGTGTGGCACATACATGCACACACAACTGCTGTATCAGTGTGATCATGATACAGCAATTGCCAAATGCAATTTCTTTCCTTACCTGATTTTGCTTCTTATTCTGGACACATTGTCACAATACTCTTTTATTTTATCTAATTGGTTCTGTGGATTGAGTCCAGGGCCTTGTGCATGCTAAGCACATTATTTACCCCTGAGCTACACTCCTAGCCGTAGAGCAGTCTTTTAAATTGCTTACAAAATGCTTGAAAATCAGTTTCCCCCACTGCATGTGTAGATGTAGACGTTAGTGCAGAACTGAGCTGTCCTTCAGCAGGGCAGGCAGGGAGTGCACATGTTGACTTTTGACAGGTAAGTGCAGGTTTGAGCTGAACGAGCTCTTGGTTATGGAATTCCCTCTTGAGGAATCAGGTCTTCCCAGCTGTCCTGCTAGATGAGGGTGAGAGTTGTCCTGGAGTAATCTTTTGCATCAGAACCTCTGCTTTGGGAGCACAAAGAATTCTTGTTCTCATCAATCTTCATTGATTTGGACCAAGATCTGGGTTCCAGCAACAGATGGAGCTTTTGAGCATGGTGTCTTATTGATCATCTGTCCTAGTTCTAATCTAAATTCTTCCTTGCCTTTTGGGTTCCAAAGGCTGGGATGTGGATGGACCACTTGACACAGAATCCCCCTTGCCCACGCTGTAGATGTCAAGCAGCAATCCACAGTCTGACCTGGAGCAAGGCAGAATGAATGCATCAAAGGAGGGCTTCCTGCGTAGTAAATGGTGGTTGGCAACATGTGACTGGGACTTCTGCTTGTGGCCAGATGGAGGAGCAGAGTCCTTTTATCTGAACCCACCCAGAACCAAACAAAAAAAATCAAAAGGAGAAAGTGTATAAAACAACAGAGTCAAGATGGGGCTTCAGGCATGAGAGAAAGTGATCATTGGGAAGCTGGAAATGACAAAGTCAGCCTTGTGCTTGCCCTGTTTTGCTGTATTATATTTCTGGAAGACAAAAACAGTCCACATGGATTTGTGTAGCAGGCTCATTCCTAAGTGCCCAGTAGGAGTAACAGAGGGACATTCAGTATGGGAATGCATGATGATGAAGAATCTCTGTCCCTTTGAATTAACTTATTTAGCTCCTCTAAGATTCTACTACACATGATCTCAACTTTTCCCTTCCATGTCTCTGTTCCTGATTCCCATTTTAGCAAGAATTCTGCCAAGTCATCCCTCTGTCCAAATAGTTAAGCAAGTTCCTCAATCCTCACCTTTGATATGTAGAATCCTGTTAGGCTGGTTTTGCAGGAATCCCCCTACCCTTGATGTCTCCTTACTGAATTTCTATCCTTTAATAGAAAATACTGTCATTTATAGGAAAATGGATGCACCTTAAGACCATCATGTTAAGTGAAATAAATCAGACACAGAAGCTTAAATATTGCATGGTTTCTCTTATATGAGAAACCCAAAGTATAAATAAAGAGCAAAATAAAAGATAGATAATAGAAAGTAGGGGTATAGATCTTTCTCAATTGGGAAGGGGATCAGGAGATGGAAGGAGGAGAGAGGGGGGGAAAGGGGATGAAAAAAGAATTAAGATGTGTTATATACATGCACCAACTCCACGTAAGGAATGTAAACATTATGTACTGCAAACATGGACTAATAAAGAGAAAAAAAAGGAGCAAACACTTTAGATTTTACTTTAAAAATAATTCCTTAAAGAATAAGTCTTAACTAGTGGAATACCAGTAACAAGGAAATAAAGGAATTATTTCCTGAATTTAAAAAAATTTGACTGTTGAAACAAAAAAAAAATGCCTTGTGGTATTTGTGACAAATGTAGAAATAAACGTATGACAGCAACATTGGTAAAGCCTAGGGTAAAGACATAGGAATATAATATTGTAAGATTCTTTTAGTATATGTGAAGTTATATATCATAACCTGACTGTAAATGGAGGTGAGTTACAGAGGCATACAATAAAGCCTAAGGCAATTATTAAAATAACCAGCCAAAGACTTATAGATAGTAAGCCAACAAAGAATAAAAAGCAATCATTAAGAGATAATCCAAAACCAAGAAGAAAATAAATAAGAAAAATAAAACAAAAACCAGCGATAAAAATAGAAATCAAATAGTAAAATTATAGAATTAGACCCAAGGATGTCCAGCGTTTATGTTATGTATAAACACTCCATCCATCTAAATTACAAGACAGAGATTGCCAGATTGGATTCAACACTGTTTAGAAGAAGTATCCTTTAAATACGAAGACACAGTAGGGTATTAGTCAGTTTTCTGTTGCTATGCCAGAATACATGGGGCTGTATATTTCATTTTTGAAAAAGACATTTGTTTAGCTCACATTTTTTGGAAGCTTCCTCTGTTCATCTCCACTAAGGGTCTCCTTAGCAGACTCCTAACATGACTGAGAAATGGAAAGTGAAATGGCCACATGCAGGACTCACATGCAGAGACAGAAAGCCAGAGAGATTCAGGGCCAGGCCTCCTGTTCTTGTAACAACCTAGTCTCCTGAGAACTAGCTGGGCTCCCATGAGAACTACGTTAATCTCTTCTAGGTAGCACCCCCAAGTAACCACCTACTAACCACCCCCAGTAACTAACCACCTACTCCTTGGCTCTCCCTTTCAGATGTTCTACCATATCTCAACATCCCCCACTGGGGACCTAGCTTCCAGTGCATGGACCTTTGTGGGCCACACTTAGAACATAGCTAAACCACAGTAAATAGGTTAAAGTAAAAGATGAGGCAAAATATACCATATTCATGGAATTATATCAACCTAATCACAATAAAATACTGTCACAGAGCAACTATATAATTATGAAAGTATACTGTATATCAAAGAATATTACTAGGGCTAAAAAGGTCATGACACGATGTAAAAGACATCAATTAATTAAGAGGACATGGCCATTACTAATGTTTGTGCATCTAATGACAACCTCAAAGTACAAACTGAGAAAACTGCAGTGACAGACAAAGCAGAATTATAGTTGGAGATTTTATTACCCCTCTTTGAATAATTGAAGTAGACAAAATCAATAAGAATAAAGACTCTTTGAATCACAGTATCAGTCAACCTGACTGGATTAACATTTAAATAAAGAACAGTTCATTCAACAGCAGCACAGTCTGCTTTTTCTTTTGGTACATGGATGTTTACTAACATATAGCACATTCTGGTCAATAAAGTAAATCTCAGATGAACTTTTTAAATTCAAGTCAAATAAAGTATGCCCTTTCATTGCAATGGAGTTAAATTAGGAATTACTAACAATAAAGTCTCTGGGAAATCATCAGATATTTGGAAACTAATATATTTCTATCTATGTGTCAGAAAACATCAGAAGTAAAAAGGAAATTAGTGGAAAGAAATTAGGAAACTTTTTAAACTGAAAAATGCAACACATATATAAGAATATTTTATCAATCTTCAGCTATGAAAAAAAGAAAATAAGAAAAAGAAAAAATAAACAATGTCATTAAACCAATACTTGGAGAGAAATTTATAGCCCTAATTAGAAATGAATAAGAATGACCACCTTAACACTAAAAAGAAAAAATTAAAAATATAACAGAAAGAAAACAATACAACTCAGAGTGGAAATCCATAAATTTTAAAACAGAAACAGTAGAGGAAATCTGTGACACCAGAGGTTGGTGGTGTTGATGAAATTTGTGTATACTGCTGGTCAGACTGAAGAAGAAAATAAGTGAAAAGAGAGATGACCAACATTAAGAACAAGAGAGTGACGTCTCTAGACATTCTATAGTCATTAGCACAATAGTAAGGGAATATTAAGAACAAGTAGATACAATAAATTCAACAATTTAAATTCAACAATTTAAAATTCCTTAACAGTCAAAAAATACCAAAACTTAAGAAGAAATAGATAAACTGAGTGGCCCAAATGATTAAAGAATTGCATTCATAGATAAAATTTTCCTATAATGAAATTTTGGGGTGAAATAGCTTTGAATTCTTCTAAGCATTTAAGGAAGAAATAATGAAAATTCTAAAGAGATTCTTCCAGAAAATTGAAGAAGAAAGAATATTTCCCTGAATCATTTTATTAGGTCAGCATTTCCCTGATACTAAAAACAAAGTCATTACCAGAAAACTACAAATAAACATTTTTCATGAATATAAATATAAAAATCCTAAAAGCATTAATGGAGTAATATATAAATAGAATAGTATGGTGTGCTATGATCATGGAGGGCTTATCTACAGAATGCAAGGTTGACTTCATATTTGAAAATCAGTGTAATTCACCGTGTTAGTGTACTTAAAGTAGAGACCAGGACATTGTTTTAGCAGATGACAAAGCATTGATAAATCCAACAACATTTACTTAAAACTCTTTGAAAACTAGTAATGGAAGGGAACATCCTCAGTGTGATAAAAAGCAACTACAAAAATCCTTGGATAGCCAACATTTTCTAAAATGGTTAAAGATTAAATGCTTCCTTCCACAGATGAAGAGTGATACCAGTGTGTGCTCCAAGTACTTGTGCTCTACTTTGTACTGGGAATTGTAGCCAGAACAATAGGACAAGAAAAAGAAAAACAGTGTGTTCTGATTACAAAAAAAGAAGTTTCCCCGTCTTCAGTTGTAGATGATGATTGTGAATGTAGAAATCTTATGGAATCTGTGAAAATTCTACTGGAAGTAATAAGTGAGCCTGTCAAAATTGTTGTATTCAAGATATCTCTCTGTCTCTCTGCCCCCCCCCCACACACACAGTTTTTCACTGGTTGGAGGATTCAATGCCATCAAGATGTCATTTGTACCCAAAATAATCTACAGATTCAACACAAGCCCAGTGAATACGCAACAGGCTTTTTAACAGAGCAAATGTTGATGAGTTTATTCAAAATCTATATGGAAACACAAAAGAGCTAGAACAGTCAAAACAACCTCGAAAATAATTATTCAGGATAGCTATATGCTTTTAATATTTACTGTAAGGATAATTATTATAAATATAAAGAATATTAAAAATTCAGAAATAGACACGGTGTATGGACAATTAAAAACTCACAAATGTACACAGGCAATTTAGTGGAAAAATGACAATCATTTCAACAAATAAGGCTAAAACGTATATCCTTGTGTAGAAAAATAAGATCAATGCATACCTCTCTATGTTCCCCAGGCTAGTTTTGAACTCCTGTGTTCAAGCAATCACCTGCCTCAGCCTCCTGAGTAGCTGAGATTGCAGGCACATGCCACAGTGCCCAGCTCTTATGTAAGGGACTTCAGCATCAGCAGGCTTAGTCCCTGAGGGGTCCTGGAGCCAATCCAGTTTGCAGATGCTGAGAGACAGGTGTTCACAAGTGCTTGTCATGCACCAAGCACTCTTAGGTGCACTAAGGTGAATCTCTAGTGGCTGTCGGCACAGCCTTTGCAGGTCAAGTACTGGGGTAGAGTGAAGGCTGGAGTAGTGAATTCCCTTCTCTCCTTGTCATCTGAACACCTGAGCTCTGCACAGTAGCGAGCCCCTGGTCCAGGATGGGCCTGGGCTTTCACACTGAGTTACATCCGCAGCCTTTCTTTATTTCTTATTTTTTATTTTAGACTGGATCTCACTAAGTTGTTGTGTTGACCAGACTGGGTTTGAGCTTGTATCCTCCTGCCCCAGCCTAGAGGGCTGGGATTGCACAAGTGCATCGCCATATCCCACTCAGAAGGATTATTTTAATTGTTTTCAAGGATTCTCAGAAAAGGTTATCTTTCTAGACACTATTTTATAGTCAGAAAATTCTTCCTTGGTCCTCAGAGGAACAAGAGTGGTTTCCCATCAGTATAATGCCTGAGCCAGCCACTGCTCTATCTAGGAGACCTTGCCCCTCCCTGATGCCTTTAGGGGACTGGTCAGGGGGTTTTCAGCACATTCTTGCCTTTAGAGTAGAGAGTGGGGTAATGTTAATGGCCTGATAAAAGAGGGGAAAATGTAGGTTTCTAGGGTTTTGCCCTAATAAATTCATCACAGAGTTACTCCACGTGTGCTGCAAAGTATGTGTTGGTGTGAGATGCACGCAGAAGAGCCTGCTGACTGTGCACCTGACCGAGGTTCTCTTCCTGCCCTGCAGTTTTACGGGAGCCCTATACAGTCCGTGTGGAGGACCAGAAAACCATGAGAGGCAATGTTGCGGTCTTCAAGTGCATTATCCCCTCCTCGGTGGAGGCGTACATCACTGTCGTCTCATGGGAGAAAGACACTGTTTCACTTGTCTCAGGTAGGACATGCGTCCCCGTGGGCAGGGACCAGGAGGCCCTGGGCCAAGGTCCCGCCCCAGCTGGGCTTGGGCTGCATGCACACGTTTGGTATAATCGCGATCGAGTGTGCCAAGGCTGATACTCTGTTCTGCATCAATCTGCTATCAGTGCTTTACATTGGTTTACAAGAGCTCTACTGCAATAGTCTTTGGTGGATCCATTGACGGACACAGATTAGTTACTTGTGCTACCAGTGTGACTGTTGTGTAAACTTTTATGAGAAAATATGGTTTTATTTCTGCTTTTTAAAACAGAGAAGTATTAGGATTGCGTCTGTGAGACCCCTGGGTCGTATGCGTGTGGCTGCTATTCTGCAACCAAAATCTGGGAAGAAACCTTGACTTCACGCTCTTTTGGTTCTTTCAAATGTGTTAGAAGCTGTGCCTCTGACCCTGGACTGGAACATTTTATTCAGAGCATATATTTAGAACGGAGATGTGTATTTGTGTGTGAATACTTTCTGGGCGTGTATTTGGTGGGTGGAAATGAAGCAGTGGAATCTTGGCCTCTGAGAGGCTGTGTCTTCTCACATTGCTGTTGGTGTGGATGTTGATTTCTTGCTCCGAGTTGTCTACCTGAAAGGCTCTGGGGGAAGCTGTCCTCCATTTTCCTGTCTCGTGTCTCCATGGATGGTGGCTCTTGGCATGTTTAACGATGTACCTTCTGCTTCTGGAAAAGAATTGTGAGGAGCACTCTTTGCTCTAAGGTGCACACACACACACACGCACATGCACACACACACATGCAAGGAGACACACCACTTTTGTTTTTCAGCTTACTGATTAGCTAGAGAGTATAGGTTACTTTACGTCCAAAAGGCAGTTAAAAATCTAACTCCAAATTGAAACATTTTGCCCTCACGTTGCATAGCAGGAATGTGGGATATAATGGAAGTTTTTAGTTTTTCTTAATACGGTCTTTACAGTGAATACAAAACCCCTCATACTTCAGGGAATGATGAATTCTTGGCCTTGTGTTGATTTGTCTGCAAAACTTGTTAACTTTAGGTACTGAAAAATATAAAGTTGGAGATAATGATTGTAACAATCAGAATAGAGATTCCTGCGTATGTTCTTATTTGCTAATTTGCGTGGTGTAGGATCTTACTTTCTTCTCCTTAGGAGTCATTTTATAGTTTTCTCAGTGGCAGATGGAGACATTTGATGGTAATCACTTGGCTGGGTCAGAGTTCAGAGTCAGGAAGGGCTGTCACATGGTCACGGCGAGACGGTGAGCACCCAGGGAAGGAGGACAGGCCGCTGTTGCAGGCTCCATGCCTGGGGCCTCGGCTGGTGTGTGCTCCATCTTGGGCATCCCGTGTCCTGTTTCTGCTCCCAGAGTCTGCCCTGGCAGAGGAGGCACGCAGAGAGGATTGCACTCGGAGGTGACACGTTATCTCCGTTAATACTGATTCACTGAGGCAAGTTGCACAGCCATGGTGCACTTGAGTGGGCCACGTGCCTGAAAAAGGAGCAAGAACCGGAAATCTGGATGAGAAATAGAAATATCCACCATGAGGTTCTGTATACCCCTCTACATAATGTCATGTGGATACTGTTACATTTCCCAAACATCTTTAATCAGTGTGCAGGTTTCACTTTTTTGCAGTCCACGTGAATAGGGTCATTTTCCCTCTAATGTGAACCTAACTGAATGAATGAGGACTTTCACACGCGGACAGTGAGGAGGATGCTGGAGAGCAGAATGCAGAGCTTGTCTCTTGCTGATAGGGACCATCCTCCAGTCTTCTCCTCTGTCACACACAGTGGCTTTACTCTTCAGTAAAACTTTAAAAGCAACAGCACACACCACAGACTAACACTTAGCTTATCTCACTTCCCAGCAGCATCTGCAAACCTACTAAAGCACAAGTGTTTCGTCTTCTTGAGGAATCCATCAGTAGGTTCCTCTTATTTGTCTGTATGTGGCCATTTAGAGAGACTGACAGACTGACAGTCTGTAATTAAAGACTAACAGGCCTGTAATTAAAAGTAAATTTGCAGATGGCAACAGGACCCTGAAGCTGTGTTAGGGCCTGTAAGGAGAAGGTGGAAGGCAAGGTGCTCTTGCCTCTTGCTACCTGGGCCCTGTACCCAGTGCCTGACCCACACCCGTCAAGAATGCCCAGGAAAGGAGCCCACACAGTCACTGGCAGGGGCAGGGGCGGGGGGCGGCATTCAAGCCAGTGTTGGGTGGTTTGGATAGAGAAGGGTTCTGTTTTTCTCTGGAGGTCAGCACAGGCCACACACTGCTGACGGCAGGGTCAGGGTGGACGTAAGGAGGAACCAGGACCTCCTCCGCCACATTGTCTGGGCTGAGCCACTGCAGGAGGCTGTGGGAGTCTGGGATGCAGGGAGGACCTTGCACAGTCCAGCATCCCAAGAACAGACCTTTGTTCTGAGTGAATGTGAGCTTCAGGAAAGAGTTCTGAATGCTGCACGCACAGCAAGTGATCTGTGAAAGTGAATTTGTCTCTACCTTGCCGACCACTGACGTCTCTCCCAATGCCAAGTCCTGTGGACCAGCTCAGATCTATCCCTGGGCGTGGTCGGCACCTCACCTCCCTCTTCCTGAATGATCCAGACACCAGGCTGCAGTGAGTCTGGCTGATGAATTTGTCCCAGGAAACCATACTTATCTGAGCAGATCTCTCCTGTAGCCACTGCTTCTCTTGGTGGAGGAGAATGATGAACCAAGTCAGCCGTGAGAGCAGCCTGTGTGGCTGCTCACTGTGGGGAGTGGGTGCTGGCCACTAGGAGAGGTCCCTGAAGGACATTAGCAAGCTGTGGGCACGATACTCGCCGGGTGGGCAGCTGCCTGTTCCCATGAAAGCTCTTATTCCCTGCTGGTGCTGGGGTCCTTGGCCCATGCAGTCGGGGGGACCCTTGGGGAAGCCAGAGTGGCCGAGGCCTGCTTTCAGTAGGTCAGCATCAGGTTCCACACGTCCTTGGCCCATGGGGCTTTTTGGAAATCTTGGCTAAGGTAGATGGGTATTTGTCTTCTCTGAATTCTTTTTCAGTGGCAAGAAAAAATGTAAAATGTTGGTGTCTTCGTATAAAAAGGAACGAAATGGTTTCTGCCTGGATGACATCCTGCTTGTTGCTCCTTAACTTGGCTGAGGATGAATGAAAACCTCCCATGCCCTGTCCTCCTGGACCACGAGCCTGTCCACCAGGCCCCGAGCCTGTGGCAACCTGCATGGCGTCCTTTCCAGGGGAGGCTTCAGTGGCCTGGTGTTCTTTCCAGGATCAGGTTAAGCCTCTTCCCTGTGTAGGTCATGAGATTTCCAATATCAAAGACATAAACAAATTCATTTATTTTGTGTTGTCTTTGGCAAGAAAAGTCCAACAGCTTAAACGTAGGAATCCCATCACTTCCCCAAAGGAAGGGGGGTCTTGATGTGCAGTGCTACGTGGCTGTCCACCTGGGCTCATCCCCTGGGCCTTGGAGTCATGCCTACCACCTGTACCCCCAGCCTTGGGGTTGTGGTGAGCAGTCTCTGGGGCCCTCAAGGACAGCATGTACCACAGAGGTCTCAGTGACCTACTGTCTTTTTACCTCACCGATAGGAGCCGGAAACATCAGGCTTCATGGCGTCTTTGTCCTTCTCTTGCCCCAAGCAACAGTGAAAGCATCTTAGATACCAGAATATTGATGTGGCCTGATAAAAATACAGTAGTTTATTTGGCCACAAGCTTGGGAGGTGCTGCCGACATAGAGAGTGGTCAGATGCTGTTCTGGAGGAGAACAGTGACCCACATTCCTGTTTGGTTTTCGCTGGCTGCCTGGTAAGAGTCACTTCCAGGTTAAGGAGGTGGCAGTGAGAGAGCTCAGCATCCTGTCTCTGGTTCTCCCGATAAAATTGTGAGCTCTCGCCGGGGGCTGAACTACATTAACATCAAAGACACAGCCCAAGGGTAACCAGATTTGGGAAGAGGAAAAACTGAACACTTTGCTGTTTTCAGAGAAACTGCCTCCCTCATGGCAGTAGCCATGTTTCCGTTTTGATTTTTCCTACCTGAATACCTCTGTGGGTGATCACTCTGGAGGATTTTATCTCCTAGGATCAAGTGCAAGGATGATTGTCATCTTTCTGTGTTTTGGGCAAAACTTAACAATTTTCTGCCCCCATTGAATATCAAAGGACACACTCCTTCCTCTCAACATAAAGCACTGGGCCTGGTGTTCCTGTATCTGTCCTGTCTGCATCTGGGCTCCCACATAGCACAGGACCTGGGCTGTGAGAAGCAGCCCTGCGCAGGTCCCCAAGGATGGCTGCTGTGTGTCTGGCCAGAATGTGCAGATACCTGGACGATGTTGCCTGGGGAAGCAGGGAGGATCCCGGAAAGAAAGGGAGCTATATATGAAAATCCTTGTGCGACACGACAGGGTCCCAGGGGGAAGCTCAGTACAACCTCGGTGCTTCCACAACTTCGTAGAGGGGTCACTCTTCCCAGCTAGGGCAACAGGACCCTGCCAGAGTCTCTATTCTTCACAACAGCCAGTAGCGACCTCTGCACACTGGCCTTCGTGGGCACAGCAGCTCACAGCTCTTGTTGTAGGGTTCACACTTCTTCCAGGATGGTGGCTTAATTTGTTTCATTCATTCAGCCATCACTTTTTGAATACTCCTGTCAGCACGCTGGAGAAAGCGAGGGATTAAGATGGTCCACTCTTTAGAACTCTGTCACCTAGTATCCAGATACTCCCAGCCACGAGAAAGAGTTCACCCCGGAGTACTTCAATGTTCCGCTGCACGCTGAATCAGAGTCTTTTCTTGCTCCAGCTTGGTGTACATGTAGCTCATTCACCATTCGGCACTGGGCCATCTGTGCTGCTCTCTCCTCTGTCCCTGTGAGCTTCTGATCCTTCCAGACAGGAAGCAGATGGCCAACTAAGCCAGTCAGGTTCTGTCTGGACCCTGGTCTTTACTCTGGCCTCTTGTTCATCTGCGAGTTTTCATCTCAGGGAAGAGGAGGAGAAGCGTGGGATCACTTGTAGCACAGTACCAGGAAGTGGCAATACGATGCCTAGGCTCCACGGCACAGTATCGGAGAAAGGGTTCCAGAGGTAGACTCCGTGTAACTTTCTAGATACTCAGGAAGTCAGTGTTCCATCGAGGCCCTGTCAGGACCAGAGGTACATGTGGATTGTGCGGAGTCATGGGGCTGCTGCCTGGCCCTGGCCAGACCGGGCAGAAGACAGTCCGGTCCCTTCAGCGGGTGGGTGGTGGCTGGGGCTCTGGGAGGCCCAGGTGCACAGGGGTCAGCCATGCAAACAGGATAGGGCACTGGCCCTGGAAACCCCGGTCAGGAGTCACTGGCACCCCACGTCCTCCTCTGGCCTGAGGGCATCCCAAGAGGGGCACCAGGAATCCACGCCAGGGGGTGTGCGCTGCTCATCTGGGTCCTTGAATTCCTGCTCACCTTCTGTGTTGCTGAGGGTGTCCCCAGCTTTCCCTCCTGGGCCTCAGGATCATAGTTTTGTCTTGCGGGGTCTGAGGTCAGCTCTTGGGTGCCCCTTTCCATGTCACATTTCTCTTACAAGAAGATGAGTCCTCTTTCCTTCCAGCTCCATCTCCCACCAGTCCTGGTGTCACCCCCACCCCCAACTTTTCACTTCATCAATCTTCCTGCTACGGTTCCTGCCACCGTCTCTTAGGAATGATTACACAGGGGCTCAGGAATGTGACACAGGGGCTTGGGCTCCCCTTGTTAAACAGCCCTGCCCTTTGTCAACTTTCACACTTCTCTGTTTTTCTTTCTTTCTTCTAGTAAATGTTTAGGAGAACTGTCCATCCCATTATTGTTCCTGACCCTTGTGATCTGGGCCCTATCTCTTATGTTCTCTTGGGATTTACCTCTTCAGGGTCACCTGTGACTTTCTGATGTCAAATCTCAAGGCTGTCCTCTTCTTGGTCCACTTTCTCTTGAACTTCCATCTAGCATGGACATTGTTGGCCTTGTTCTTCTGTCCCTTGCTGTATCAGTCAGCTCTGGCTGCTAAACAAAGCACTGCCCACCAGGTGGCTAAACGGCAAAAGCACCCTCTGCACAGTTCTAGAAGTCCGAGGTCAGGGTGCCAGCGCGATCAGGCTCTAATGAGGGCCCTTCCTGGCTTGCAGATGGCTGATCTCCGAGCTGTGACTTCATAGCTCAGTCTCTCCTGTCTCTGCTTGTAAGGACACAGAGCTATCAGTTAGGGCCCATCTTTGTGACGTCACTTAACCTCAGTTACCTCCTTGTTTTAAACAGAGTCATATTCGAGGTGGAGGCTTAGACACACCATGTGAGTCAGTCCAAGGCTGCTGCCTCATGTGGTGTCTATAAAGTTACACAGGTCGGGTCAGTCTTCTGTCTGATTTTTGCCCTGGCATCTCTTTGCTTGAGTTTGCATCTTTTCTTCCCTCTTCAGAAATGTAAGCTGTCCTCAAACTCAATCCCAGCTGCACTCTCTCTCCGTCACTCCATCTACGTTCCCGGGCTCATCCATCCCTTGTGTAGGGTGATGTTGGCTTCGTACGTGGCTTCTGTCCTGTCCTTGCTTGCTCACTGCTGCCTGCTGCCACCAACGCGAATGCACCCAGAACAAGCCTCAGCATTCCCACAGCCACAAGAGAACTTGCCCGCACATTACCCTTGTTTATCAGAGGCCGCCCATATTCTTTTCCTAGGACCTCATGACCCCAACGACCCCAAATTGTTTCTATTTGGAAACCATAGAAATGTACTCTCTCACAACTGGGGTCGGCCTGCATCCTTGGCACCCCTTGGTTTGCAGAGAACCACTCCGGTCGTCTCTGCCTGCAGCATCCTGTGGTCTGGTTCAGTCCTTGACTCACTGCATCTGCAGTTTCTCTGTCCCAAGTGAGGTCCCAGTCGAGGTGCCAGTGTGGACGTTCACTGAAGGGTAGGATGCTGTCCAACCCACTACAGCGACAAATCTGCCCCATACTTTTTACCTTCTCTCACATATGTTGGATATCATTACATCTCCTGCATGACACAGAGTGGGCAGCCCAAAAGTCTTATTATTGAATGTGAGCCTTGAATAGAAATAATTGTTAGAAGGAAGGACACAAAAGTAGCAAGAAAGATCCATGCTCGGGTGTCCCTGGTGTCCATTAGCCTCGTCCCCACCTGGTAGAACTCTGATTGGCAGCCGTGTTATCGGCAATCCCTCTCTTGGCTGTGTGTCCCCGTCCATGTGTCAGACTGGGCTGTGGGCCAGCACAGGGCCAGGGCACCAGGGACTGAGGCAGACAGCTGGGCCTGCATTGTCAGACCTCGTGCATGGATGCACTTTCTGAATCTAAATGCTGTACCTTCCGAAGCCGGCGCGTTGTGCAAGCATCACAACACAGTGCTGTGTGAAGCAGCTCCTGTGGTGACCACACTAGTGTGTTTGTAACCATCACCACACTCAGGCACAGTGAGTTGTTCCTGTTTGAAAAGCTGTGTTGACATCCAGAGCACATGTAGTGGGCAGCAGGGAGAAGTCTGAGGGACGTTTTGGTCTGTTCCGTGTGAGCAAAGCCAGGGGTGACGCTGAGTGTTGCCATCCAGAATTAGACAATAGGAAACAAGCAGTGGAAGCCCTCTGGCTCTACAGTGGTGTGTGAGCAAAACATTCCCAGAGAGAAACTACTAAACCTATGTAGTCAGCAAGCAAATGCATGGTTTATACTATCTTTAGAATCTCCTGCTCAGGTCGCATGCTGTTTTGCAGATGGGTCCAGCCCTCTGCATGCCTTTAATTTTGCCAACGTCTAAGGATGATGGGATTTGAACCAGAGAAGCCTGGCGTTGGGTCCTAACTTCACAGCTCTGAGACCTCTGATAGTCACTGACCTCTCCATGGAACTGGATGCAGTGTTTCATTAAGATTAGAAACGCTTACCTGCAGGGCCAGGCCAAGAAAGGTGCTCTGGGAGTGACACAGTCCGCCACTTCTGGTCTCTGCTGTGC
This sequence comes from Hystrix cristata, assembly GCA_004026905.1. NCBI lineage: Eukaryota > Metazoa > Chordata > Mammalia > Rodentia > Hystricidae > Hystrix > Hystrix cristata. The sequence continues at coordinate 40,033 of PVJO010016592.1, forward strand.
CTGCCTTGGTGGAGCCTGTAGACACTGGCAGGGACCCAGACACCAGTGTTAAAGTGCACGGTCCAGATCCAGCATTGCCCAAGACTTGTGACCCGAGTAAGGCACGTGGCCTTCCCGCACCTTTGTTTTTGTGACTGTAAAGGTGGCACAATATTAACAATGGTATAGAATTTTCACCAGAATTAAATGAGCTAATCTATGTTAAGGGCTCACACAGTGCAGGATGTAAATGCTGGCCGCTGTTGTTACAGTCATATTCTCTCTTTCTAACACGCTGCTGCTCCACAAACTGGACCGTCAGGACACCACACTTTCAAGGCGGATAGACAGGGCTTGCATGACGCTTGTCAGAGGGTTAAGTTGAAACTGTTCCGTTTGAGAAGAGGTGCTGAAACGTGAAGCGTGCCGAGGAAGGTGTGGCGAGTGGCCCCAGACCCTGATGTTTCGCTGTAAAAGTGCTGGAATGCTATTAAGCTGACAGTCATAGGCTCTTATTACAATACTTTATTAAACTCTTTACTTAAACGGAAGTTGGATGATATAAAATGAAGTGAAAGGTTTTTATTCTTTGTCTCCACCGTGGTGGCTGAATCAGAGCACGTGCTGGCAGGAAGGGTCACGTTTGGGTTATGAAACCGCCAGCAGTTGTGTGGGGCACGCTGGGCGGGTTGTGTCGTAACTTCACTATGGCCCCACCAAGCAGTGACAGTCTTCAGTCCTGCGTCAGAGCTGGGGAAACTGAGGCACAGACCCCGGTGACTCAAATCTTGCAAATCCTTCTCTCTGGAAGAAATGGCCTTTTTTAAAATGAAAACTTTAGTTTCCCATACTGCATAAATGCATAAGAACAACAGATATTGTCAACTGAATGACATGCCAGTCACAACAGCCAAAACTCTTAAAAGTAGTGACTTATTTAAGCAAAAAACCCAAAACAAACCACAACAAAAAAGCAAAGAACCTCTCTGAAACACAGAATACAAGCTCAACTTAACCTCTTGGATATTGGACACATATAGGGCATTTCTTTGTAGTCTGAGGGCAACATGATTAATGTTTTAGAAAATGGTGTATATAAATAGAGAAAAATCAAAATGGACGAAGTTGTCTGGGACAAAGCTAAGTCTTAACTTCGGTTTTATTTAAAACCGTCCTTCTTACCAACCCCGGAGATAATGTCATGGCACCAGATATAGAACAGAGCTTAATGAATGTTTGTAGAGTGTGTTTTGAATGAGCAACTTTCCCTTCAAAATGGGAATGGGGCGTGATTTCCTTTCAAATTGTTCTTAAAGCTTTAGGAAGCGCATGTGTGTTTCTGCAACACCATGGCACAGCTCCTGTTGCTCTCTTGTCAGTGCAGGGTCTGGCTGGCAAATCAGCGGCATCCTGGGCTTTCACAGCTGACCTTGCCAGATGCTGTCCTAGAGGAAACAGAAATACCACATCTCCACAACTTATTATGC
>PVJO010016593.1:0-41528 GCA_004026905.1 Hystrix cristata
TACAGGAAGGGTGGCAAATGCAAGGGGACTGTCCTTGCAGTCTTATGACACAGCTCTAAAGAAGCAGTAATTACACTGGTGTGAGGCTATTCTTGAATATCATAATTGAAGCAAAATTTTGTAAGAATTTTGATGAAGTATAATCTTCATATGTACAATTTACTAATTTTGAATGTGTCGTTCAAAGTTTTGTCATATTTTCAACAAATGTAACATCCAGTTTTACAGCATTCCATTGCTCTGGTAGGACATACTACACCCTCTCTCATGCCATTAGCAGGATGCCTGATTAGAGTTCTTCCTTCCAAAACAAAGAAAATCAACAGTGATTTTCCTATAATGTTTGAGGAAAAAGCTGAGATAAATTGAAGATGTGGATGGATGTTGAAGAGCACAGATATTCATGATGGTCTTGTAAAAAAAAGAGAGAGAGAGAGAGAGAACTAAGCCTACATCATCTATTGTCCTCTCTTTTGAGATCCACTCTGAACCAAAAGGGACTTGTCTTAGTGAGAAGCAGGAAGTCGCTAGTCGTTCCTGTTCAGACCATAGACACTCGAGGTGTTTGCAGTTGAAAAGCATGTGACCCTGAGTTTGAAGATCTGCCAGGTCACCACAATATTGCACTATTCCAGAAAAAGAACCCTTCCCCGTCACACTTTTTACTACCTACACTCCTGCTTTGCAGTTGACTGTACCCACTTGAGTAGTTTTATGAAGTGAGTGACCACCTTTCCCAGTACCTGATCTTGCCCACCTATGAAAACCAATCAAGTTTTGCTGCTACTCTGCCATATCCTTGGGAAATAGCTGGAACCTGCCTCCCTGAGGGGCTCAGTCTTTGGAAACCCCCAGGAAAACATCAAGTACCCTGTCTATATTCTGGCTGCATTTGCTGCATCTCGGTGTTTTGCACTCATTCACCCTTGAACCTGCAGAGTAGTTGCATAATCCACACGAGTAGCATGGCTCACAGAAACTTTTGAAAGTAGAAAGGCAGCACCATCCACTGTCCAGTGGCCTTTCCCTGTGGAAGGAATGCAGCTCTGTCACCTGGAACTGCTACACCAAGGAATGGTCCATTGCACTTGCCATTCTAAAAGAGTTACAGCATTTCCTGTACACATTGATTCCCCTTCTTCCATAGAGTCATTTCCACTCAATGTCCCCGTACATTGATCTAGCTCTAGACCATAACCTTACCTCACATTCTTTTGAGGGCCACCACTCTATTTCTTTGACTGTGCACATTTAACATTCTGCCCAGTAAACCCCTTTTTTTCTCCTAGTGAAATGTTTTGGTTTTTTTCCTGTGATGGGAGTCAGTGAATCTGCAACTTGTCAAGTGGGTGAGGTGAGTCATGGTTCCCCATCTCCACTTCTGGGACTTCCTTGGACCCTGCCTGGTGACAGCTACCTCAAATCTAAGGTTTATATACATCTAAATCGAATGCAAAGTACATTTAACTTTTGAGACTATATATGTTTAGTTGAAAAACAGGCTTTCACCTTTATAGTCTATATTTAAATATTTTGCAGTTCTGTGGTAAGATGCTGAAGAATTCTACAGATACTGTTGATCTAGGACAGATACAGCTCCCAAACTGCTGGATGTCAGATGCACCAAGTTCTCTTCTCTTGAAATTGAAGAATGAATTCCAAGGAACAATGCAGGTTAAGAGTAGGAGATATTCATTGAGAAATGGCTCCTGAGAGACAGGTGGGTCCCAAGTGGGTTTCCACTGAGGCCTTAGGTAAGGGGTCATTTATACAGCAAAGTCACAATGTGGGTACAACATGGATCAAACTATAATCCACCCAGAAGATTATAGCTGCTTTGGTAATATTGATCCCATAGGGAAGCAATCATATAGCAAGGATATATAGAAAGATCGGAGATATTTTTAGGAAGAGATGGGTGTGGGTGCTCTTCTCACCCACCTGGGCCTCTGTTGCCTAGCTGGACTTGCTGGACCAAGTGGTGCTACTTACAGTATCATTCCAAACTACTTCTTAACCCCTAACGAGACATGAAGGGCTGTCTATTGCATTTTTATCTTCAGGCCTGGTCTCCACTAGATGTCCCTGAACCACAATTAGGATGTCTTTGTCTTTCACTGACTTCCTTGAGAATTCTGTATAACTTAGCTGCCTATGATATTGTCCCCTTTGAAGATGTGTCCCTACTTGAGTTTAGGAGAAAACAGGCTCACTTTCAATGGATCTGCTTTGAACTGAGAAGGGTTGGTGCATGAGAAACTGCTGTCAGAGATCTTCTCCAGCAAGCTAGACTAATGGGCCTTTCATACAAGTCATGTTGGCATTTAACGTTTATGTACTTCCTTCAAAATGTCAATTTAGTGCGTCCTGGTGAAAGGAGCCTGGCACACTTCTTGTCGGTTTCATCTGGATGATCACTTGGAGCATGGCAGCCTCTAAGAAAGAATAAGTAAAGTTGCCCAAGAGGTTGCAGTATCTACAACCAAACATGAGAATTATAATGGAAACTCAGATTGGTGAAAGAAGCCACATCCAGACACTACTCTTAAGGGACTGGGATAGTGACTATAAGCAGCTGGCTCCTAGACCTTCCTACTGATTGAGGTTCTCTGTAGGTTTGACTTTCTTTGTCACAAGTCCCTCCAGTTTTAGCTGTAAGAACACGAAGAGTTTGGTGGTTCTGAAGGACAATTTTAGCTAACAATTTAAAGATATTTGCTGAACTTTTATAGCTTCCACTAGCGTTCCCGAGCCTCATCGAACCACAACAGCAGTCAGCTACAGGTGCTGCTGGAAACTGAGAGCATGGCCAGTGACTGGAGCTCTGTGTCTACATCTAGTCCTCATTAATATGGTATTTTAAACTGTCTTTTGGTTATACTTTTCTGTTAGGTGTTTAAGACCAAGTCAAAATGAGATGTATGTTAATTGAAATTGACCCTTTGCTATCTTTCAAAGTCAGTTAAGGCTCTTTGAAGGGTTACTTTCGAATCTGTGTCGAGAGCCTATGAGCTCCTTGTCAATGACAGCCACCAGGAGAGGTCACAGTCTTGCTCAACCATATATGCATATGGCTTCTGGTGAAAGCATGGAGACTCTCCTTGGCTGGCGACCCTTCTTTCTGTCATGGTGCATGTTGTTTGACTCCTGTCCTCTGGGTTCCAGTAACCTCCCTGCACAAGAAGTTGGGTGACTCATCAACTTGTAGGATATTGTAGAAAATTCTCCCTCTTATTTTGGGTCCTTGAGGACCGTGGGGGTCAAGGACCAAAACGGTGGCTCTCCTCTCAGTGCAGTTATCATTTCTCTCCCATCTCCAAAGCTCGGTTGTTTAACACCCATAAGATGTGATACCACCGAATTGCAGTTGGTGCTGCAGGTTTAATTTTCTGAACTTAACTAGATATCAAGCACCTTGAAATATATATTATGAGCAGGAAACGGTTATTTCTTTACCAGTCATGTTTGTCTTAGAATTTGAATCCCTGTAGAATGTTAACAGATAACAATTGTGAAGTTTTTTTTTGTTTTTTGTTTTTTTTTTTTTTTTTGTGGTGCTGGGGATCTAACTCAGGCCCTTGTGCTTGCAAGGCAAGCACTCTAATCACTGAGCTAAATCCCCAGCCAACAATTGTGAAGTTTTACAAAGAAAACTTCAGGTCAAGAGCATCATAACATTTTAGCTTAACACTCATGATGACGCTATTATATTAGAACAGTTATATTGTTTTATTAACTCTGAAACATTTAAATCCTCATATTAGTGTAGAATATCTTTTAAGTAATTTATCTTTCTGACTTGAAGGTCTTTTACCTAAATTTGCCCTCATTTAGTAGAGTGCCACCTATAAAGAATGCGCCTTTCCATAGATGCACCATATAGATTACTGATGTCCAGCTTTTAATTTTAGAATGACATTGCCTGGACCACACAGCGTTTGAAAATCTCTAAGTGTTGTAACACACACATGACATACATTTCACAATCACAAAGCATGAACCATGAAGTATCCAGATTATCTGGCTGACTTTCGAACATGAACTATCTTGCACAGTTCTTCACGAAGATCTGAAACAAAACTTAGGAAAAGTCAGATGCTTGAGCCAGAAAAAGTCTGTCATCATACACAACTTCAGCTGGAAGTCAACAGTGTGCATGTTTGAAGGGCTGTACACTTGGTAAACACCAATATATCATCTAATGTACTATATGGTTAGCAATAATTAGTATCATGGCTGTATAGAAATCTTCACATAGTTCTCATTTTTACTCTTAAGACTGATTTTAGATTCCTTTGTGAGGTTTTATAAAGGTTAACTATACAGACAAGAATTAAGCTCATCTTCACAGCTCTAAGTTTTGGAGACATTGTGAATAACCACGAATAGACCTTACCCACCATACACATGTATCTCCTTTATACAATAACAAAAGTACTTGTTTAATCCAGGGCAATAGGGGAAGATCGCGTTTAAATCTCAGTACCAAATTTAAAGAAATGTAAAATTTTGATTATTTTATATTTGAGATCAAAACTTCTGTTGTATAAAAAAGAGCATCTTTGGTTACTTTGTACATACTATGTACTTTTATCTCCATAAACTTGATTTTACCGTTTAGACGCAGAGTATAGCTTGTAATTTTGTATATATGTTCAAATATATAATTTATTTCTTAATCTAATAGTTGTTTATTTAACTGGTCACAAACTGATAATTCAAAACACTTTGCAGGTTAGTATTTAAATACTTTTTCACAATTAAAGCTCAAATTTTAGTAACCAAAGCCTAATGATGAGAACACAAGACACTACTTAGTAAAATAGAGAATCTTTTCCTTTAAATCTAGTTTTTCAAATTTAACCAGGAGCATTATGATATTTACAGAAAACCATTTCGTTTTAGGCATAACAATGTTAATCTTTTAATTTAGCCAGGAGTAATTATTTTAGGTGGCTCATCAAAACAGTTAACGTATTTTAAAGCTATGTATATTATCTTTGACCAAGAAGACCTCTCAAGTTATGGTACAGAGACAATAATAGATATTACATTTATAAAACTGTTTCCAGTATTACTTTGGTTATCTAACAAAATGGATGGAAATATGCTACAAACATTAAAGACATCTTTACTCTTACCAAATGATTTAACTTAGTCTTCTCTTTTTTTAATTTTTTTTAACCAAGAGCATGTATTGGCACATTGTATACATAATGCTCACATTCATCATGGTTATTTTGTACCTGTACATGATGTATCTTGGTTTTCTCCCCTTTTCCCCACCCCTCCCTTCTGTTCCCTCCTTCCCTATTTACAGCAGGTTTATGTAAATTTTCCCAGTTTTTCCCTTTCCTCTTTCTTTCCTTTTTCCCTTCTGTAGTCCACTCTTAAGTTATATGATTTCTTGAGTGTTTTTGAACCTATAAGCCTACTTAAAGCTTTTGGAGGATGAGGTACACTTAAAAGTTAACACACAGAAACATATTTATTAACCTAAATCATATGTAACCTTTATGCTATCAAACATTAAGGCTTTTTTTCCCCTTTGTAAATTTTGAGGCTGTCAGTGTTTAACATGGTAAGATTTTAAATGAATTTGGCTATCTGAAAACCTATACAAATGGTTTTCCATGAAAATCTCAAAAATGAAAATAAAAATAAATTGCTGAGCTCGAAAAATATTTTTCTTAAAGCAGCTGCAGGTGCTTTAAGTGATAATTAACACACCAAGACAGATGAGTAAGCATATATCAGACTTGAAATTGTCACTTGTGTATGTAAGTTTGCATAATCACACAAAATGGTTAATTTTAAATTGTAGCACATTCTCAGATGCACTGGGAAAATTGTACTAAAACAACTCTCTTTACAGTTTGTAGGTTTCTCACTTTACATAGACTAGTCATAGCTTTTCTTAAAAGTTATCAAACAACAGAGCTCTCTCATAATAAAAATCAGAAGGAAAATATACTTTCATACCTCTGAAAGCCAAGGCCGTTTTGAAGAAGGACCCCGGGCTGATGGTTTATCTGATTGCAATAGCCAGTTATACAGGCTTCTCCTTGTGTTTGTTCGTTTGCTTTGTTTTGTTTTGTCTTGTTTTTGAATATCAGGGTTGTTTGATAGGCACAGCTGATTGCCAAAACTGCTGTTTCAATATCCGCATTTAATTGATCCCTCTATAGGGACAGATTGTTAAAGACAATTTCAGTTATTTCCAAGGTCTGCCAAATGTGGGTGTAGAATTGGGTGTAGTTACTCTTTTGAACTAAGTACACATTCCAAAATGATTGGACAGAAGGTCTGCCAAGCCTCCAAATTGCCATGCCATATGACAGTTCCTCTCATTTTGCAAAGAAACAAGGGGAAAGAAGGCATCCCCGTTTAGCTTTCTTGGTCTGTGCCCAATGTAAGGCACTTCTCAAGATTGCACATCTGCAGCACCAGCAGTGGTGAACTGGCATGTGAGGCAGTGGCAAGAACTGGGTTATTCATTCTCACCATGTGTGCGGACCCTCCTTCATGAATCACCATGCTTATGGACCATGGTGAATGGTCCATACTTAACTATAAGCTAAATATCCACCCATGTTTAACTATAGGCATCCCTTTTGCAGAACCTCACTTAGCCTATCTCCAAGAATGGTCACCAGCCAGGCTAGATGTTCTGAAGAGAAATCATGACAAGAGAGAGGCAATCCTCTGGGGACTGAGGCTATAGCTATCATTTCATATCGGTTTCTGTTTAAAACTCTTACTAAAATTATAAGTGCCTCCAGGAATATTGTTTTCTGTCAGTGAAATTATCTGTGCTATAATAAGCAGTCAATCTGCCCTGTGGAACGCCATCCTTGAAGGGAGAAGGAAGCTCACCATTTAGAAACCAGGTCTTGGAATCCAGCAGCCACAGAGAAATGAATTGTCTTGGACCAAACACTCTTGTGGTAAATTTCATTGTTTCTCAGCGGCGGCGAAGTGAAGAAGGGACGAGAGAGTGACTCTGTGTACAACACAAGAACTTAATATCACTCATCTCAAAGACAGAGAAACTATCTTCACCAGAAGCTTTCACAGAATGGGTCTTCAGTCTTTAGCAAAATATGACTCCAAAGGCAAAGGCTATGATTGACTCTAACCACATTGCCAAGTAGAAAATTAAACCAATAATCAAAGACCTTGAACAACATTTTTGTTTTTTTGTTTTAATTTCTTGAAAGAGAGCGAGAGAATGAGAATCAAAAGGCAGACTAGAAGTGATCCAACTATATGGCTGAGGGTTTGTAAATACGTGTGCTTCTTTGTGGTTGCTCCCCCTGGTGTCACCCTGCAGTCAATTTGCTCCCTGCATCTCAGGATGAGTGTTTTCTCCTTTGTCTAGATGCTTGTTCCTGGCATGTTCCTGATGCTGAAGTGTTTTCTCCAGCTGATCCTGAAGATCTCAGGAGAATACCCTGCCCAGGCACTGAGTCCACCAAAACCCTCATGTGTGCCTTCCTGGGTGACTGTGAGTCCCAACACCCTTCTAACCAAGGGACAGCAGTGACAGGGTAAACTTCCAAACCTTTCATTACCTAAATTCAGCTAATTTTTTCTTACATTCACCCCAATCATCTCACTGTTTCTTCTGAGTGGCACCAGAGCCATGATAGCAGAGTTTGTTCTGGTATTGAGGATCAATGTACAAGATTGATAATTAGCAATATCTTCAGAGAAAAAGTTTCCACACACAATGAGGGAAGAAATTGTCAAATCATTTTTGATGTACCAGCCAAACTATCATTCAAATTCAACTATGAAGCAGGATACTTCAACAATAAAAAACAACGAATGAAATTCATGACCTCAAAAACACCCCTACAAATATTATGAAGGATATCCTAGAAAAGGAAAAAGGAAACTATAATCACAAGGACACTAATAAAAAGAATCCACCAGGCAAGACAAGCAGATAAACAGAAGGGATACTCAGAACCAACTACAAAAAGGTATATGACAAAGATAAGTCAGTACATAACAGTTATAACCATCAATATCAATGATCTCAACTCACCAATCAAAAGAAACAACTAGCAGAATGGATCAAGAAACAAGATCCATCAATATGCTGCATACAAGAGGCACTTTTTTTTTTTTTTTTTTGGTGCTGGGGATCGAACCTGGGGCCTTGTGCTTACAAAGCAAGCACTCTAACCGCTGAGCTAAATCCCCAGCCCTTTTTAATCTTTTTTTTGTGTGTGTGCTCAAGAGGCACATTTAATCCAAAAGGAAATTCATAGATTGAAAATCAAAGGATGAAAAACAGTATTTCATGCAACAGGAACCCAGAAAAAATCAGAGGTAGCCATCCTAGTCAAAGACAAAGTGAACTTCAAACCAAGACTGATGAAGGGGGTCAAAGAAGGTCATTGCATACTTCTCCAAGGAAAACTGCAAGAGGAAGAAATAACAATCATTAATATTTATGCACCAAATATGAGTGCATCTATTTATATAAAACAAATATTAAGAAAAATGAAAGATCAAATAAACACTAGCGCAATTATAATGGGAGACTTCAATACCCCAATGTCACAAAAAGATAGATCAACTAGACAAAAAATTAACAAAGAAATATAAGAACTGAAACACATCTGTGAACAAATGGACTTAGCAGATGTCTACAGAGGGTTCCATCCTACAACAGCAGAATACACATTCTTCTCAGCTGTGCATGGGACATACTCCAATAGAGATCACATACTAGCTCATAAAGCATGCTTAAGTAAATGTAAGGGAATTGAAATTATCCCATGCATACTATCTGACCATAGTACAAGAAAACTAGTATTCAATGGTAACAGAAAACAAAAACAGCCCATAAACACATGGAAGCTAAATGACATCCTTCTGAACAACAGCTGGGTCACAGAAGAAATTAAAGAAGGAATTAAGCAATTTATACAGTTAAATGATAATGTCAGTACCACACACCAGAACCTATGGGATACAATGAAAGCAGTGCTATGAGGGTAATTCATTGTGTAGAACTCCCACATCAGGAAGATAGAACAAGCCCAAATAAACAACTTAATGTTAAACCTCAAACATCTAGAAAAAGAAAAAATCAAACCCAAAGCTCGTATGAGAGAGAAAATCATTAATATCAGAGCTGAAATTAATGCAATTGAGTCTAAGAAAACAATACAGTGAATCAACAAAGGGAACAGTTAGTTCTTCAAAAGATAAAATAAAATAGACAAAGCCTTAGCCAATCTTATAAAAAAAAAAGGAAAGAAAAGAGCCAAATCTATGCAATAAAAAATGAAAGGGGTGAAGTCATAACTGACCTTATATAAATCTAAAGGATCATCAGCACCTGCTTAAAGAACCTATGTTCAAAGAAGATGGAAAATACTGAAGAAATGAACAGATTCTTAAAAACATATGAACTGCCAAAACTGAATCAGGAAGAGATGAAAATACTAAATAGCCCAACATCAGCCAATGAAATTGAAGATGTAATTAAAAACCTACCTACAAGAAAGTACCATGACCTGATGCTTTCACAGCTGAATTCTACAAGAAATTCAGGGGTGATCTAATATCACTACTCCTCAAACATTTTAATGAAATTTAAAAGGAAGCAGCATTTCCAAAATCATTCCTGGAAGCCAGTATTACCCTGATGCTAAAACCAGAAAAAGATGCCACCAAATGAACATTGATGCAAAAATTCTCAGTAAGATACTGGCAAACAGAACGCAGTGAATTATCAAGATTATACACTATGACCAAGTAAGATTCATTCCATTAACTCAGGGATGGTGAACATACACAAATCAATGCATATAACACACCACAGCAACAGACTCAGAGACAAAAATCAAATGATCATCTCAATAGATGCACAAAAAGCATTTGACAAAATCCGAAACCTATTCACAATTAAAAAAAAAAAAACTACAGAAATTATGAGTAGATGGTCTGTATCTAAATATGATAAAAGCCATCTATAACAAACCAATAGCCAACATCACACTAAATGGTGAGAAACTGGAAGCTTTCAGAGTAAAATCTGGGACAAGACAAAGTTGTCCAGTATCACCACTATTATTTGATATAGTTCTAGAAATGTTAGCCAGATCAGTCAGGCAAAAGAAGAAATAAAAGGAATAAAGACAGGAAAGAGGGCTGGAAATTTAGTGCAACGGTTAGAGTGCTTGCCTCACAAGCTTGATCCCCAGCACCAAAATAAATAAATAAATAAATAATAAATAAAAGACAGGAAAGCAGGAAAGGGAGAAGTGAAATTGTAATTATTTGCGAATGACATGATACTCTACAGAGAAGACCCAAAAAAATTCCACCAAAAAACTTCTAGAATTAATAACTAAATTCAGTTGTGTATCTGGATACAAAGTCAACACCCAAAAGTCAATAGGATTCCCATATACCAATATCAAACTCACTGAGAAAGAAATAAGAGAATATAAACCTTTCACAATCACATAAAAAAATGAAATACTGAGGAGTGTATCTAACAAAGCAAATAAAAGACCTTTTCATTGAAAACTACAGTACTCTAAAAAAGGAAATTGAAAGGAATATCAGACAATGGAAAAATATCCCGTGTACTTGGGCAGGAAGAACCAACAGAGTGAAAATGGCCATACTTCCTAAATTACTGTGTTGCTTTAAAGCAATTCCAATCAAAATACCAGGAACATACTTCACGGAATTAGAGAAAACAATCATGAAATTCATCTGGATCCAGAAGATGCCAAGAATAAAAAAAGAATCCAGGGCAACAGGAGCAAGGCAGGGGCTTCACAGTCCCCAAATTGAAATTATACTATAAAGCTACTGTGATAAATACGGCATGGTACTGGCATAAGACAGATCCGAGGACCAATGGAACAGACTAAAATTTGCAGAAACAACTCCAAACACATTCAAACATGTCATCTTCCACAAAGGAGCCAAACAAACTCATGGGAAGAAAGACAGCCTCTTTAATGAATGGTGTTGGAAAAATTGGCTCACCAAGTGCTGAAAACTAAAACTAGATACATGTCTTCCACCAGGTGTTAAGCTAAAATCAAAGTGGGTCAAAGATCTAAACATTAAAACAGAAACACTAAATCTACTGGAGAATAGAATTGGAAGAACTCTCAAAGACATAGGGATAGGAAAAAAATTTATGAAGAGAACCCAGACTTCACAGGAAAAAAATACAAAGAATCAGTGCTTGGGCTCACATCCCAGTAAAAGGTTTTTGCACAGCAAAAGAAATCACCAATAGAGTGGAGCGAAAATCCACACACTGGGAAAAAAATTGTGTCAGTTGTCCCTCAGACAAAGGTCTAACATCTAGAATATATAAAGAACTCAAAAAGTCACCCTCCCCCAAACTTAAAGACCCCATCCAAAAATGGGCATCTGAAATGAACAAACATTTCTCAGATGAAGAAATAAAAGGAAAAAGTAAATATATGAAAATGTTTTCAACATCATTGTTCATTCAAGAGATGCAAATCAAAACAATGGTAAGATTTCCTGTCATTCCAGAAAGAATAGCTATTATCAAGATATCAACCAATAACAAATGCTGGTGGGGCTGTGAGGAAAAAGGTACCCTCCTCCACTGTTGGTGGAAATGTACACTGGTTCAAATACTGTGCAAATCAGTGTGGAGATTCCTCGGAAATCTACAACTAGAGGTTCCATTTGATCCCGCTATTCCTGTGCTTGGTATCTTCCCAAAAGAATTAAAATCATCATACCATAGCGATAATATGCACAACCATGCTCGTAGTAACACAATTTGTAATAACTAAGTCTTGGAAACAACCCAGATGCCCAAAAACTAAGGAATAGCCAGAGAAGATGTGGTTTTCTGCACGATGGAATCGTGCTCTGCCATAAAAAATGATAAACCAGAGACATTTGTACATAAATGGATGTACCTTGAGAACACATTCTTAAATGAAATAAATCAGACACTCATGAGTACACATCGAAATGTTTTGCTGATATGAGAAAATGCAAGTGTAAATAAGGAGAAAGAGGTATAACAGATTTTATGTTAAAAAGATAGTATTAAAAAGAGAGGAAACAAGATAGGAAGAAGGGGGAAAGAAAGCAGGGAAAAAAAGAAAGGAGAAAGGGGAAAATGGAAAAACTAAAATAAACCTACTGCAAATAGGGAAAGGTGGGGGAGCAGAAGAGAGGGGCAGTGGAGAGGGGCAAAAACCAAAATATATCATGTATAGCTATAAAATAACCATGTTGAATACAATCATTATGTATACAATGTACCAATACACATTCTTGGTTAAAAAACAAAATCTTGAAATACTTCACTCCAAGCTCATCTGATCTTCAGAGTTTGTGTTGAGAAGTCTGGTGTGATTCTAATTGGTTTACTTTTATATTTGATATTTTTTTTTCTCTGGCTGCCTTAAAAATTCTTGTTTTTTGGCTGGATTTCTGTGAATTTCATGCTGCTATGTCTTGGTGATCTCCTTTCCTCACAATTGTTTGGTGTTCTGTAAGTATCACTTACTTGTACTTTGAAATTCTTTCTCATGTTGAGAAATTTTCTTCAACAATTTCTGTAATAATGTTGGTGAATAAATCTCTCTACCCCTCTAGCTTTTCTATACCTCCAATCAGTGTTAGATTCATCTGGTGCTGCTCTTGTCATCTGAATGGATAGTCTTCTCTTGTTCTCCAATTTTCTTTTGGCTTCTTTGTGCTCTTTATCATGCTTCACTGTTTTGTCCTCAATAACAGTTACTCTGTCTTCATGTGGATCATTTCCGAAATATAAATTTTCTATATTGTTTTAAATGTTAGGTGTTTCCATCTGAAATCTTGTAAAGCAGTCCCCATCCTTGTTGAATCTGTCATTCAAGTTTTGAGCTTTCTTGGTTTACTCATCTAGTTTTTTATCTTTTTCCCTGAAATTCACCATGGGTGTATTGAGTGTTGTTGCTATAGATTTTGGTTATTCTTTGAACTCATCTGTTTTCTTCACCCCTTCTGAGAACTCTTCATGGATTTCTGGTATGTGGTATTTGTTTGTTTTCTTCTCCCTTTGTGACTGCTTGCTCTGCCATGGGGCATTTAGGAGGGGGATTGACATCCTCTATTCTCTTCTTTCCCCATTCTCCTATTTGTAGCTGTGTTTATTGTTTATAAACATTATATGCATATATACAGGTATATATATATTTTTCCCACAGTTTCAATCTTACAACATTTCTATACGATATTCCTTGCAGTTAGTCTCCTCCCTTGTCTGTTCTCTAGATGAGGGCAAGAACCTAGCTACCTGTTAAATCAGAGCCAATGAAATCACAGTCCTACAAAAATAGCAAGGAATGTACACATAAAACCTAATATACAAATGAAACTGCACTGTTAAATAACTAAATGAACACACAGACATTTAAACTGATAAAATATCTGCTGGGAACACTGATTAGATATTCCAATGAGCCACTGCATACGTGATTCCCCAAGTAACTTCTTTGTCAGAGAGTCTGAGAGGTCACACCCCAAGTACTTCTATTGTCACTCCACTTGAAACCGAGGCTTCACTCAGACTCAAGGCCTGTTCCAGGCAGGTTGCAGACATTCTTGAGTCTACACAAGCCCATGTTCTTGGTTTAGCAACACTTGCTGTCTCATTCCCGGGGTGTAATGGTGAGTTCTGCAGATAAATTCAGTGCCCCTCAGTTGACCTTTGAGTAGGACATTTCTTATGGAAAAAATTTGACTACACCAGTAACAGGTGGAATCTATCAGGGCTGGTTAATAAATTATATACCATAGGATTGTGTTTGTGGTCTCCCTTTAATCTAGAGAAGAAATTCTCAGCTGTAGTGTAAGCATTATAACGACTCAAATCTTTATCTACATTTAATGTGCAACAAATGAATTGACTGTGTCTCCCCTACTGGTGAAAATAAATAAATAAAGCAAAACACTCTAGTTTTATAGAGTCAACCATCCAAAGTCCAGAGGGATATGGGTTTGTGTAATGCTCAGTGGGGGAAGGGATGAGGAATAGAACTACTAAAATGAAACAAAACAAACCAAAAAACACTTTTCTCTCTAAAACCTCTGTTCTGAGTTGTGGAAAGGAGAAAATAGGAAAAGGGCAAAGAGTCTAACTGATGTTAAGGATATATTATTATATATTTAGAAAGGGGTAACATAGTTTTGTAAAACTATGAATAAAATTAGCAGTGAAAGATAGGGATGAGCAAAGTTTCTATGTGATATACATATACAGGATGATGTAACTTTTAGAGACAAAGTTTAAGAGAGTCAATTGAAAAGGTAGAGAGTGCAGAACTGTAAAATTGTGGATGAAAAATACACATGGGACAGATGGTCAGGCAAGGAGTGTGGGTAAAAGTAGGCGGTAGTGCAAATGAACAGGGGAAGGTTCCCTTAGTCTCTAAAATCTGTATTTGGAAGATAAAAGAAAGAAAAAAAAAAGGAAAAAAAGTTAAGAAAAGTAAACATAAGCAAAGTATAGCTCCACAGATACGCTCATGAAAGTGTGTGGAATAATGAATACAAGTAGAACAGCAAAGAGTAAAAGACGAAGAAAAATATTTTAAAATACAATTAAAAAAATGAGACAATAACACAGTCAAATAAAGAATAGTAAAAAAGTAAATTGAATTGTTTTGGTTTCTTGGTGCCTTTACTCAGGCGTGGGTTAATGAACAGAACTCAAGGGAAAGTGTGTCTTTGTCATGCTGGAAGACCGAGGGCAGTTGGTGCCCAGAAGAGTCCTGGGCACAGAGCTCAGTCACAGTGAGAGGAAGTTGCTCCTGTGAGCTTTCAGACGCTCGTAGCCCTGGCTGAGTGTGACTTTTGCAGCCACTAGAGCAGAGTAAGGGTGGTCCCAGGCTTTCTTCCCAGTGGAATTCTTCCCAGTCTGTTGTCCAGCTGCCAGCAGTCTATTGTGGCAGGACCGTCCTTCCCTCACTCCACTCCGGGAATTTGGCAGTGAGGTGACTGCGGGACTGCTCCGCTTCCAAACTTTGATACTGAGGTGCTTCCAGAATAAAATGGTGCCCCCACCGACTTCTGCTCTGTGCGACTGTGAGTTGAGACACAGCCCAACCATCACTCACCAACCAGTTACTCTGGCGGGTCTCCTGGGAAACAGTGGCTTGTGTTCTCAGTGTCGCCTGCAACTCCATAGAGTCTCCAATCCAGGTCAGGTCTCTGTTTCTCCACGAGCAGAAAAGTTGTTTTTCTCACTGCGTCCCCACCAGCGGTTACATAGCCTCACTCCACAGCAAGTACTAAGTTCTTTGATGTTGATCTATATTTTCTGTACCACTTAGTCCTGTTTTCCTCTCCTCTGTCAGTTCCCTCGTGGTTCCCATGTGCCCTCCACTCACCTGGTTCCTCTCTGAGCTGTTGTTTCCCAGAGTCCAGGCACGTTGTCTTGCAGAATCTGAGTTCCTACCACTCACGGCTCCACCATTTTTCCTCCGCACTCTCTTTCAAGTTTTATACCATTTCATTTTTCTTGAAAATCTGTGCCTAGAAAAATGTTTCTTTTCCATTTGAGTTGTCACGATAACTTGTCTTTTCATGCTTTTTGTGTTTTTATATTTCTACCTGAGGTTATGCCATGTCGATTGCTTCAATTAATTGCATCTGCTGACTTCAAGAGAACTTCTGTATGCATAAGCTGCATTAGTTTGAAGCCCAGTATGTGCTTCAGGTAGTGGCAGATTAGCATCTCAGCGATAAACAGTGGCTGTGATGTCGATGGAGGCCTCTCTCACTGGCCTAGATTGTGTGGGTTGTGCAAATTCAGTGCCATAAGAGATGTACATCTATTCTGGGTGTTTGGTATGTGTTGCACCCAGCAAGGAATGTTGGGTCTGTCAGCTTATATGTCAAATCTGTGTGGGGGGATGGATGTCTGCATCAGCAGATTCACTAGACATGGTCCAGCATTATTTGGTCACATGTACATACACGTGTGTTTTGTGGGGGCATTCAGTCAATGTTTTAGGGTTGTCAGGAGGCAGGGTGCTCTGTTGGGCCCAGGCAGACAAGTAATCATTGGTCAAAAGCTGCGAAAATTCCCTGAAGAGGTCCAACCCATTCACTGCTGGCTTCCAAGTGGCTTCCCAGGGCTGAAAATGTGCTAAAGAGTCCTCTCTCTAATCTACTTCTCAGAGTTTTAGCAGGCAGAGCATCAGAGAATGAGCTGCTCTATTTCATCTTAGGGCCATTGAAGATTGGGAAAGTCCACATGGATGATTCCTGAGAGCTTCAGCAAGCTACCCTTCTTGGCTTCTTCCTGGCATCCAGGATGTATAGGCAGGGCCCTTTCTTTGCTTCACAGGCACTCTGTGAGCAGAGTCACTCAGGGTGGGCTGCCTCTCTGTTTTCCAGTGCTGAGAGCCATTGGCTGGGTCTGTCTGCCTGCGTCCTGCACCTACTGGCCATTGGTAGAAATGCCTGTCTGATTCCTGGACAGCTGTAGGGTTGAATGAGAAATTTGCATGTTTCCTGTCTGCGTCTCCCATCTGAGCCACTTAGGGAGGGTTGCTGGGGCACATCACAAGGCCATCTGGGCAGGTCCACAGCCTCACATCCTAGCACTATTTTGGCCACATACCCAGCTATTTCGTAAGACCCCAGCTGTGCAGAGACTCAGGGAGGTCCTGTTCATCAGTGGCTATGGCCGAGGAGGGCAGGATATGGCCTTAGCTCATTCTTTAGGTCAGGGAAGCTGCATGCTAACTTCCCAGCCCCCAAATTGGGCTCAATCTTAGGAGACATAAAGGCGTCTCCAGCTGTGTAACATCTGATATGCGTAATGGAAGTGGGAAATGTCTCCTCACCGAAGAAGTGAATTGCCTTCAGCGATGGGAGCAGGCGGATGGTCTGTGCTTACTTTCTTCATTTATTATGGCCAATGTCACCTCAGTGTTCTTCAGTCTCAATGTCACATCCTCACTGCACCCTGTTATTCTGCCTCTGCTCTCCAGGTGAGTAATCGCTCTTCTTACGGGTCAAGTCATTTGTTGTTCATTAAGAGATAGCAGACAATGCTACCCGGGCACCTCACTCTGGTCATCAGGTTCTAAAATGTCTTATTAGAGAAATGAAATGCTTGGAAAATTATCTGTCATCATCATTACAGAGTTCTGAACTACATTACAATGCACTAAATTATACACTTAAATTTGGCTAATTTTCTGACCCGATACGTGCATATAATATGTCCTTCAGTTGCATTTCACAGAGTTTTAGAAAACAAATTTACTGAAACAATTCATTGAACCACTACATTCAAGAAATTCCTTTCACGTGTAAATTTTACCTCTAAGTTTGTGTATTTTAAAACCTCTGTAGACACAACTCCCTTCTCAGTTTCAACTGCTCCCAATGTAAATATTAACGTCCTATGTAACACAGGTGACTTACACAAACAGGTACTCTGCACCACATCAAGTCAAAGTTCGTGCTCCGAAAAGAGATATTTAACGTGGCGTACCAAATATGACGCCTTCTGTTATGGTTTGTGTCTAGATGTCCCCCCAAAGCCTCATGTGGTAAGAGATAGCTGGATCTAGAGTGTGTGATTACTAAATTGATCTATTGATCGATTTGGTGTGGTTCTGCTGGGATCAAGGATGTGAGACTGAAATTGGGGGTGGGGGTGGCGGGCCGCCCTGGGGGCAGGTAGCCTAGATAATAGATACAGGAAGAAGCTAAGGAGCTGCTTGTTTGC
This sequence comes from Hystrix cristata, assembly GCA_004026905.1. Taxonomy (NCBI): domain Eukaryota; kingdom Metazoa; phylum Chordata; class Mammalia; order Rodentia; family Hystricidae; genus Hystrix; species Hystrix cristata. The sequence goes on from PVJO010016593.1 coordinate 17,771, forward strand.
ATTGCTTATTTGCATACATTCCTTGCATTTTCCTCACTTTACTTTGCGGTCTGCCACGCCGGCCTGCTCTGCTTCGGACCCAGAGGACTATAGACTGAAACCTCTGCAGACTGTGAGCTAATAAACCTTTCTTCCCCTAACTTTGGATGTCGAGTATTTTGTCCCAACAATGAGAGAAAAGTAACTAAAACACCTTCTATGACTCTTTCGATTTTTTCATTGTCTCTCACGTTCTTTGCTCTGATTCTCATTTGGTGTATTTATCAGCCAACCAAAGTTAAAGTTTAACTTTGTGGTTTCCTTTACAGGAATATAAGCAAATATAATGAATAATGACAGCACGGAGCATGTTGTGAGAGGAAGCACTCGGCCTCACCAGGATGTCCGGGGTCCTGAAGACGCTCCTGCTGCTGCTGCTGCACCTGTGCTCTTACTTTGGCGCTGGGAGCTGCGGAAAGGTGCTGGTGTGGCCGATGGAATCCAGCCACTGTTTGAATGTGAAGGTTGTACTCACTGAACTTGTACAGAGGGGACATGGGCTGACTATAATTATGAATATACAGTGTTGACATCAGAAATATTGTCCTTTCTCTACGTGCTTAAGAGACATACACACACATGCATGCACACACCTGTGCACACACATATTCACACACACATGCACACACACGCACAAAGGCACTATTTTCATATAAAAACACATAAATATGAGTGATGTCATGGTTCAAATAATATACTTATTTCTTCAATGCACAGATGCTTAACATCAGTAGTTGATTCATTGATTGAACAGGGCAAGTGCCTTTCAAAAATATTTGTCAGATAAATGCAACAACTTGGTTTTTATACTACAGTTCCTACCTCCCTACTTTGCTCCTTTCCTTCTTTCTTTCCTTCTCTCTTTCTATCCTTTTTTTCTTCTTCCCATGCTCTCCCTCCTCTCCTTCTTTGTCTCTCTCTGTCCCTGTCTCTGTTTCTCTCTCACACACTCTATCTCGGAATAGGAGATTTCTTTCCATTTTCTGATAACTTCAACCTCATTTTTCAGAGTACTGTAATTTTTAATTATAGAAGTCTTTTACTACCTCTGCTAGGTCAATTCCTAAGCATTTTATTTTTCATGATGTTCTTTTTCATGATTTCAAGGTGCTGATTTATGAATTTCTCTGTCAGTGAGTTTGTTATTTGTATACAGCAGTGTTATAGATTTTTAAGTGTTTATTTTGCATCCTGATATAATACAGAATTTGTTTCATTTTTACTTTTTTATTTTTTAATTTTAATGGTACACTTTAGATGTACATAGTTTTAATATTCACCATAGGGGATTTGTACCTGTACGTGATATATCTTGTTTCTTCTTTTTTCCCTGTTCCCCTCCCCTCCCTTCACCCTCTCCTCCCTCCTTATTTACAAAAGCTTTGTTTGCATTTTTTCTTCTATTTCTTATTTCTCTTGTCCTTATTTCTCTGTTCCCTTCCCCCTCCCTCTCCCTTGTTCCCTTTCCCATTTGAACAGTTTCTTCCTTTTAACAATATAATACATTTTAATCTTTATTTACACTTTCATTTTCTCACACCGGACAAATAATGCAGTATTTAAACATATGTGTCTCATTTATTTCATTTCAGTATAGGGTCTCAAGATATATCCATTAACCGAGAAATATCTTGAACTTATCATTCTTTATGGCACAATCATACTCCATTGTATATAAAAATTTTTTTTTCTTTAGCCATTCCTTTATTTTGGGCATTTGGGCTGTTTCTAAGATTTAGCTATTATAAACCGTGCAGCTATAAACACGGGTGTGTATCTATCAATGTGGTACGATGCTTTCAACTCTTTTGGGAAGATACCAAGAAGGGGAATAGTTGGGTCCAATGAAACCTCTAGTCCTAGTTCCCTGAGGACTCTCCACACTGATTTCCATAGTGCTTGCAGCAGTCTATAAATCCATCAACACTGGAGAAGTGTTCGTTTTTACCCATAGCCCCCACAGCATTTGTTATTGGCTGATTTGTTGATAATAGCCATTCTTTCTGGAGTGAGATGGTATCTCATGGTTGTTTTACTTTATATCTCTTGATTGACCAGTGATGTTGAACATTTTTTCACGTTTATTTGCCATTTCCTCTTCTTCATCTGAGAAATGTCTCTTAATTTCAGCTGCCCACTTTTGGATTTGGTCTTTACATTTAGGGGATCTGATTTTCTTTAGTTCTTTATATATTTGTGACGTTAGTCCTTTGTAGGAGGAATAGCTGGCAAAATTTTTTTCCCACTCTGTGGGTTGTCTCTTTGCTCTGTCATTAGTTTTTATTGTTTGTTTGTTTTTTTGTGTGTGTGCTGAGGATCGAACTCAGGGCCTTGTGCTTGCAAGGCAAGCACTCTAATCACTGAGCTAAATCCCTAGCCCCTGTCGTTAGTTTTTTTGCGGTGCAAAACCTTTTTAATAAGAGTAGATCCCAGTTGTTGATTCTTTGTGATATTTCCTGGGCAACTGAGGTTTTGTTCTAAAATCTTTGCCTACCCCTATATCTTCAAGAGTTCTACCTATTTTATCTTCCAACATATTTATTGTTTCTATTTTAATATTTAGATATGTGATCCATTTTGATTTTAGCATAGTGCATGAGGAAAGAGATGGACCTAGTTTTAATCTTTGGCATGTGGAGAGCCATTTTTTCCAGCATCATTTATTAAAGAGGCTGTCTTTCTTCCAGTGAGGTTGTCTGGCCTCTTTGTCAAAGATAAGGTGACTGAGAGTGTTTGGACATGGTTCTTCACCTTCTAATCTATTCCACTGGTCCTGGGCTCAGTTGTTTTTGCCAGTACCATGCTTTTTTTTTTTTTTTTTTTTTTTTTTTTTTTTTTTTTTTTTTTTTTTTTTTTTTTTTTTTTTTTTTTTTTTTTTTTTTTTTTTTTTTTTTACAGTGGCTTTGTAATATAATTTCAGGCCAGGGATTCTGATGGCCTCTGTTTTGCCTTTGTTGCCCAGAATTCCTTTTTTTATTCTAGGTTTCTTTTGATTACAAATGAATTTTAGGACTGTTTTCTTGTCTGTATGGTATGCTATTGATATTTTCATTTGGATTGTAATAAATCTGTATAACAGTTTTGGGAGTATGGCCATTTTCAGTACACTGGTTCTCCCCAGCCAAGAACAAGGAATATCTTTCCATTGTCTGATATCTTCTTGGATCTCCTTTTTCAAAGTACTTTAGTTTTCAGTGTACAGGTCTTTTCCTTCATTTGTTCAATTGATTACTAAGGACATCATTTTTTGGATGCTACTGTGAAAGGTGTTATTTCCTTAATTTCTCTCTCAGTGACTCACTTATTTGTGTACAGGAATGCTATTGATTTTCAAGCATTCTCTTTGTACCTAGCTACACTGCTGAATTTGGTTTGTTATTAGATCTACAAGTATTTTGGAGGAGTTTTTGGGGTCTTGTATATAGAGTATCATGTCATCTGTAATATTGATAATTTGACCTCCTCCTTTTCTATCCTTGTTTTTTATCTTTCTCTTGTCTAATTGCTCTGGCTAATGTTTCCAGACTATATTGACTAAGGTGAGCATGAACATCCTTGTCTTGTTCTGGAATTTAGAGTGAAAGATTTAATTTTTTGTCCATTTAGTCTGATGTTGGCTGTTGGTTTGTCATAGATGGCTTTTATCAGATTGAGATAAAGACCATCTATTCCAATTTTCTGCAGGGTTTTTATCATGAATGGGTGTTGGACCTTGACAAATTCTTTTTATGTGTCTATTGAGATGATCGTAAGGTTTTTGTCCTTGGCTCTGTTAATATGGTGTATCACATTTCATGATTTGCATATATCAAACCATCCCTAAATCCCCAGGATGAATCCTACTTGGTCATAATGTATAATCTTCTTGATGATTTGTTGTGTTCTGTTTTCCAGTATTTTATTGAGGATTTTTGCATCTATGTTGATTACTGAGATTTGCCAGGCAAATCTTTCTCTTTTTTCATTGGATCCTTCTCTGGTTTTGGTATCAGGGTGATGCTTACTTCCAAGAATGAATTTGGGAGTATTGCTTCCCTTGCAATTTCGTTAAAGAGTTTGAGAATTAGTGGCATTAAATCATCTCTAAATTTCTTCTAGAGTTCAGCAATGAATCTATCAGGACCTGGGCTTTTCTTTGTTGGTAGGTTTTTAGTTACTTCTTCAATTTCAGAGGCTGATATTGGGTTATTTAGAGTTTTTATATCTTCTTGATTCAGTGTTTGTAATTCATATGTATCTAGGAACTTGTCTATTTCTTCCGTGTTTCTGATCTTATTAGAATACAGGTTCTTGAAGTATGTATTGATGATGTTCTGGATTTCTGCAGGATCTGTTGTGATTTCACCCTTTTCATTCTTAATTGCTTAAATTTGAGTCTTTTCTTTCTTTTTTTTTAAGTAAGGTTGGCTAAGGGTTTGTCAATTTTATTTAATTTTTCAAAAACCAACTCTTTCATTCATTGATTCTTTGTATTGTTTCCTTAGTTTCAATTTCATTAATTTCAGCTCTGATCTTTATAATGGTCTCCCTAATATGAGCTTTTGATTTGACTTGCTCTTCCTTTTCTAGAAACTTGAGGTTCAACATTAGGTAGTTGATTTGAGCTTGCTCTGTTTTTCTGATATGGGAGTTCAATGCTGTAAATTTCAGTCATAGGACTGCTTTCATTGTGTCCCATAAAATTTGGTAGGTTGTTTTGTTATTATCGTTCAATTGTAGAAACTGTCTGATTTCTTCTTTAATTTCACCTGTGAGCCATTGATTGCTTAGGAGATTGATATTTAATTTCCATGTGCTTAAGAATATTTTATGGTTCCTTTTGCTGTTTATTTTCACTTTCAATGCACTATGGTCTGATAATATGCATGGGATAATTGCAATTCCTTTGCATTAACTTAAGCATGTTCTATGAGCTAGTATGTGGTCTGTTTTGGAGAAAGTCCCATGTGCAGCTGAGAAGAATGTGTATTCTGATGTTGTGGGGTGCAATACTCTGTATACATCTACCAAGTCCTTTTGTTTAAAAGCTTGGTTAGTTCTGGTATTTCCCTGTTGACTTTTTGCCTTGTTGATCTATTTGTGACAGTGGGGTATCAAAGTCCCCGATTACAATTGTATTAGTGCTTATTCCATTTTTTGTGTCCGTTAATATTCATTTTATATAGTTAGGCATGCTCGCATTTGGTACATATATATTTAAGTTTGTTATCTCATCTTCTTAGATTGTTCCATTTACAAGAATGCAGTGACCTTCTTTGTCTCTCTTAATCAGTCTTGGTTTGAAATCCACTCTGTCTGCAAATAGAGTAGCTACCCCTGCTTTTTCCAAGTTCCTGATGCATGAAGTACTGTTTTCCATCCTTTGCCTTTCAGTCTATGAATTTCTTTTAGAATTAAATGTGTTTCTTGTATGCAGCATCTTGTTGGTTTTTGCTTCTTGATCCATTCTGCCAGTTTCTTTTGAATGGTGAGTTGAGACCATTTACACTGAAGGTTAAAACTGGTATATGTTGACTTATTCTTGTCATGTTATTTACCTGTTGTTCTCTATTTTTCCCTTCTGTGTAATTACTTGCCTTGCCTGAGGGATTCATTCTGTTCCTGGGGTTGTAGTTCTCATTTTCTCTTTCCAGAATGTCCTTCAGAATATTTCAGAGTGCTGGTTTGGTGGTCAGGAATCTCTTCAGGTGTTGTTAGCCATGGAAGTATCTGACTTATCCATCAATTTTGAAAGATCATTTTGCAGGGTACATCAGTCTGGGCTGAAAGACATTTTCTTTTAGGGCTTGAAATACTTCACTCCAAGTTCTCCTTGACTTGAGGGTTTGTGTTGAGAGGTCTGCTGTTATTCTAATGGGCTTTCCTTTATAGATTATTTGTTTCTTTTCTCTAGCAGGTTTAAATATTCTCTTCTTGTGTTGTATTTCTGGAATCTTGACTGCTATGCTCTTGAGGTGCATATTTGTTGATCATGACCAATTGGAGTTCTGTATGTCTCAATTATCTGTTTGTCAAGTTCCTTTTCCATATTTTCTAATTTTTCTGCCGTTACTTCTGTGGACAGGTTTTTTATATAATTTGTACGAGCTCCTGATTTTTCATTGACTCCAATCAATCTCATGTTATCCTTCCTTGTGTATCTAGTGGTTGTTGTATTGATGTTTCCTGGTCCCTTACCATTTTTAAGAACTCTTTCTTTTCTCTATATTAATCGGAATCTTGTCTTCTATATTTGAAATTCTTTCTTCACATTGTTTCCCTCTAGTGACTATACTTTCAACAGGATTTTTAATCTCCTAGACATCTGTTTGAATCTGTTTCATGGATTCCATTTCTTTCCTGTGTTGAGAATTTATGTTTTCAATCACTTTCCTAATCTCCTTTTAATTTTTAATTTGTAGCTACTCTAGAGTCACTAATCATGTTGTTCATTCTGGGAATGTTTCTGTTTTCATGTTTTCCAGAGCCTCATTCATCTACTTTGTTACTTCTGCTGTTCCTGCTTCCAAGAGTCTGGGTGGGAAGTTTTCATATTGTTCCACCTGGTTATGGCATGGATTTGCTTTTAGCAGCCAGAGACTGCCAGATAACGCACCAGCAACTGAAGTCAGCCATGTCCACCACTCTGCTCCACTCGTATGTCTTTCTGTCGAGGCCTCTGGGGTCACACGTAGTCACTGCGCATCTGCAGGCTCAACCTGTGTCACCCATGTTGTGTGCTGGGGCCATGAGCAAGGGTCACAAGCTGGTGTTATGTCTGAAGGTGGACTGTGAGCAGCTGCCCTGCTAGAAATGCAGCTCCCTGTGATCATAAAGCCAGCTACAGTAAAGTTTTTAAGAAACTAAGTTTAAACTAAGACAAGGCAATTTATTTAAAGGTGGCAAAAAGGGGGACGAGAGAGAAGATACATAGCTACTCGGTGAATAGGGAGCATTTCAAAGCGAAATATCATGGACTCTTCATTGCAGTTCCTCTTATTTGGTTCTTTCTCTGTGTTGGCCTTTGGAATTTGGTTGGCTCCTGGCTCATCCGTTATGTCTGCCTTGATTTCTCATAGCTCCGTGGCTTTTCTTTGAAATTATGGGTGGGTGGCTTAAGGCCAGGTTATGTAGATGTAAGGATCAAAAGGGGGGAGTTTGTGTTCTTCATGTTAATCAGATTACCTGGGGCCTTCTGGAAACCAGTCTCTTTGCCTCTGTCTCTTTAACTGTTGGAATCTAGCTGCCTTTCTGCTTCTAACTGATTATAGATATCTGGCTTTTAGAGTCTGGCCATGGAGGTCAAAATTGTCTCTTAATTTTTAATAACCTCTAATGAGGCCTTTGCCCTATCTTTTCCCTACCTATGGGGATCCCTTTCACTACGTTTCTCCCTCTGAGATGCACATCCAACTGCTGTTGCAGAAACGGGCAATGACCAATCTGGCTTCTTTGAGCTGAGTGGAGCTGTAGTTGGGGAGCAGTGGGTGGAAATCTTCAGCAGTGAGGCATTGTCCAATAAGCCTCGGTACATGAAGTCTGGGAGCCTTATAGTGTGTTTCATCTGTATGACCCCTTGGAATTTTGCAGCCTCTAGACAAAAAAAAAAAAAAAAAAAGATTTACCAAAAGATTAAAGACATGTATGACCAAATCTTGAGCCACAAGATGGAAAACTGCACTGGGATAGGAATCATATTAGATATTTTTAATGGGTTTGAATAGCAATTATAACCATCTGTACCTTAGAATTTTTACCAGGGGTCAATAATTGGGGATTTTCCTCCTATATATCTGGCTTAAATCATTATTATTCATATCTCTGACTACATTTTCCTGTTGTTGGATGTTCAAGACTAAGTTAGGTTGAGACCCTTGTAAGACATAATAATATATCTCCCAATAGTTTAAGGTCAGTCAAGTGTCCTCAGGTATTCTTTCTGGGGCCACAATCAGAGCCTCTTAGCTCTTAATTCATGCTCTGTCAAAGGTGTCATCTGCCAGGATGGGTCACGATGTATGGTAGACCACATGGTGTTCCTTGAAGACATAGGAACAGTTTTCCCTTGTGTGACCCTCCTGCAGGATGCACACTGGCTAACAGTTCTTGTTAGTCCTCAGGGTTCTAACAATCTCCTTGGTCAGGAGGTTGTGTGACTCACTGATATTGTAAGATTTTTTTAGTAAGGTCCCCTTGAATGAGTCTTTGTTGATCTCAGAGGGCCAGGGCCAACATATTGGTTCTCTTTAGCACAGCTACCTTTTAGTTTTGGTCCCCCTAGCCTTTGTTATTGAACACCCAATGAGAGGAGATAAGTTATATTTGGCGGTATAGTGGGAGTGGTTAATTTTATGACTTTGAAGAGGTCTCCCTTTAGCTGTGTGATGGAGCAAGGGGCAATGGTCACTTTCATTACTTTCAGCAGTCGGCCAGGGGTATAGTTAAAGATATTCTCTAGGGGGTCTATTTGCAAGACCTTGGTACACCTAAGGCATTCTCATCTTGGTGAGATGTATAGCTTTAAGTCTGGAGACCAAACCAAAGAACCAGTTAACCATGCACGGGCCAAATATTAAGTCTAGCAAAACTATTATTAACATGGCCAACAATCGTTTCCACCAGGAAAAACTAGTGATGGCCCTCCCATGGTGAGGGTAAGGAAGAGGGTAAGGAAGAGGTCCAGCTTCAGAATCTGACATGGCATTAATTTGTTGTCTAATATCTTGGACAACCATTGAGATATTAGAGGAAGTTTCAGGGATGTATACACAACATTCAGCTTTTACAATCGTGCAAGTTCCTCCTTGTGCTGATGTTAGGATGTCTAAGGCCATCCAGTTCTGAAGGTTGACTTGTCTTATTAGTTTGACTTCTTCATTTAGGAGAGAGATCCCAGTTAACGTGTCATTTAAGGCCCATTGAGTATAGTTGGTTAAGACCTCAATGTGTTGCATGACATCCTCTAATCCTAGAGAAAGGGTAAAATCAACAGCCAAATGATCATACCAATGAAACACACTCCTAGACCATCGATGTCCCAGGTGAAGCAAGTTTGCAGGTTTGTCAATATTTTTGACACTCCGGGCTTGTAGCCATGCAAATCCCAGTGTGCATCTCCCTATCCATCCAGGTTCTAACCAGGGCCACCGATTGGTTCTACAGGACCGATAAGTGCCCCTGGGGGCTGCCCATCTAATCCCAGGGCGACTAAGCAAGTCTGTTGCAAACCAGTCTTCAACCTGAAAAGTTATAATGTGTATGCATTGTTCTGAGGATGTCCATCCCAAGTATTTAGTAGAGTTAGGCCAATGGGAATAGGTGTGACTTCTCTGTTCCCAACATAAGTGGGCCTTTCTACTAAGGTGTCCTATAGTGGGGGTAAACCACATGTAATCATCCCATATCTGGAAATAACCATCATGATATCTATGATTGTTGGCTCTCACAATAAGCCCTTTGTTTTCCTTAATAGGGACCTTATTGAAGCCTGGAGATCAGCTTCAGTAGTGGTATTAGATCATCTTTCAGTTTCCTGCAGAATTCAGTTGTGAAACCATCTGGACCTGGGCTTTTCTTTGTTGGTAGATTTTTCATTACCTCTTCAATTTCAATGGCTGATATTGGGTTATTTAGTGTTCTTATGTCTTCTTGATTCAGTTTTGGTAGTTCATGTGTTTCTAAGAATCTGTTCATTTCTTCAGTGTTTTCCATCTGGTTTGAGTATAGGTTCTTGAAGTAGGTGCTGATGATCCTTTGGATTTCCATAGGGTCAGTTGTGACTTCACCCCTTTCATTTTTTATGACATGGATTTGGGTCTTTTCTTTCCTTTTTTTTTTTTTTTGTTAAGAGTGGCTAGGGGCATGTCTATTTTATTTACACTTTCAAAGAACCACCTCTTTGATTCATTGATTCTTTGCATTGTTTTCTTCGTCTCAATTGCATTAATTTCAGCTCTGATCTTTATAATTTCCTCTCTACTGTGAGCTTTTGGTTTGATTTATTCTTCTTTTTCTAAATGTTTGAGGTTCAACATTATGCTATTTATTTGAGTTCATTCTGTTTTCTTGATGTGGGAGTTCAATGCAATGAATTTCCCTCAAAGCACTGCTTTCATTGTATCCCATAAGTTCTAGTATGAGGTATTGACATTATCATTTAACTGTCAAGAGGCTTTTCCTCTGCTTTTCACTGCTCCACCATTTTCCTGGACGTCTCCCTGAATTCGGTTTCTGTTTCCTGATATCACTTGGTGAAATGTTTGGAGTTTTCTACATAGAGTATTATGTTATCTGGAAATAATGATGATTTAATTTTTCCTTTCCATTCATATCCATTTTATTTCTTTCTCTTGCCCAATTGCTCTATGCAATATTGTTTTTTTTAAATTTAATTTTAATGATACATTTTAGTTACACATAGTGATGATATTCATCAAGGGAGATTTGTACCTGTGCATGATATATCTTGCTGCTTGTTTTTTCCCCGTCGCCTTCCCTTCCCTTTATCCCCTCCTCCTTCCTTATTTACAAAAGCTTTGCTTACATTTTTCCTTTTATTCTTTATTTCTCTTGTCCCTCTGTTCCTTTTGCCCTCCCCCTCCCTTGTTCCCCTTCCCATTTGGAGAATTTCTTCCCTTTCCCAATAAAATACTAACCAATATTTTTTATTAGAATATGTTTGAAATTCTGGTTTTAGAGGGAATGCTTTTACTTTTTTTTTCACTCAATTAATATTGATGTAGAGGGAAAAAATATAACTCCCAACTTGCTAGATGTCAGTTATGCTGAGTTTGTGTTCCCCGAAGTCGAAGAATGAATTCTAAGGAACAAAGGAGGTTAAGAGTAGAAATTTTATTGAGAGAGAGAAAGAGAGCTCCTGAGAGACAGGAGGGGACCCCAGTGGGTTGCCAACAAACTCACTTTTCAGGGGAAGTTTTATAGAGCAAAATCATAAGGCTGGTACAATGTGTGTCAAAATGATGATTAACCAATAATATTACAAGTGTAGTCATTAAGGTAATAGTGATCCGATGGGGAAGAAAGTCACGTAGTAAATCGTCAAGGAGAGAACAAGGACATTCCAGGGTGAGCTGGATTTGGAGGTCTTGGTCGCCAACCTGGGTGACCTAGACTTTATCAGATCAAATGAGTGTGATCTTTGGTTCATTGTTTATCCCTCAGTCTTATCTCGAGTCTTGACCTTCAATGGATGCATCTCCAGTCTTAGTTGTAGCTTATTCTCCTCTTGTGTATTGACTCCATTGAGGGCCCAGCCTTGTCGGACTGCCTATAATATTTCTACCTTATTTCACTGTCTGTAATAGTCCCCTCTCTGAAGAAGTATCCCTAACTGTGGTTAGGGGAGAATGGGTGATATTTCCATCTAGTTGCTTTGAGCTGAGAAGGGTCAGTGGCAGGGATACTCTTCCACAGTCAGTGACCTCTGGACCGCTCATCTGATGGGCCTTTCATAGAAGTCATGTTGCAGTTTAGCAGTTATGAACCCCTTTCATAAGTTGATCCAGTGGGTCCCAGGGAAAGGAGCCTGACATATTTGTAGTTGGTTCCATCTGTATGATCACTTGAAGTTTGCCATCCTTTAGGTGAGAATAAACAAATTTCCCAAGAAATTAAACCGTGCATAACCAAAGCATGGCACTAGAATGGAAAGGCAGATTGGAGAAAAGAATCACATCCAGCTATAGTATTGTTTTATGTATCTTTTTGTTGACCTCGAAGGGCCAGGACTAAAATATTGGTGATCCTCTTAGCCCAGTTGTCTTTCTAGTTTTGGTCTCTAAACCTAAGGGGTTGAACACCCAGGAGAGAAGATTAGTTACATCGGTATATTTTACAACCTTATCTGAATCTCAAGCACCTTGAGATATATAGTATAACCAATGAATCTATTTCTTTACCAAGCATTGTTGCCTTAGAAGTTGAATTTCTATAAAATGTTATCAAATAATAATCATAAAGTTTTATGTATAAATTGCTTAATTTATTCTTTAATTTCTTCTGTGACACAGCCAGTGTTCAGGAAGACATTATTTAGTTTCCACGTGTTTATGTGTATTTTTTGGTTTCTGTTTACCATTGAATTCCAGTTTCATTGCAATATGATAGTATGCATGGTATAATTTCAGTTCCCTTGCATTTACTTAAACATATTTTATGAGCTAATATGTGGTCTATTTTGGAGAACGTCCCATGTCCAGCTGAGAAGAATGTGTATTCTGTTGTTGTGGGGTGGAACGCTATGTAGACATCTGCTAGGTCTGTTTGTTCACAGAAATTTCAATTCCCTTGCATTTACTTAAATATGTTTTATGAGCTAGTATGTGGTCTATTTTGGAGAACGTCCCATGTCCAGCTGAGAAGAATGTGCATTCTGTTGTTGTGAGGTAGAACACTCTGTAGACATCTGCTAGGTCCGTTGGTTCACAAATTTGATTCAGTTCAGATAGTTCTTTGTTAATTTTTGGTCTAGTTGATCTATTTGTGAGTGGGGTACTGAAGTCTGTTATTATAACTGTGTTAGTGTTTATTTGATATTTCATGTTCCTTAATTTTTTTATATAGTTAGGTGCACTGATGTTTGGTGCATAAATAGTAATGATTGTTGTTTCTTGCTCTTGGAGTTTTCCCTAAGAAGTAAGTAATGCCCTGTAAGCACAAGACCCTGAGTTCAATCCCTGGCACAAAGAAAAAAAAAAAGGAAGTAAATAATGACTTTCTTAGTCACTCTTGGCTAGTCTTGGTTTGAAGTTCAGTTTGTCTGAGACTAGGATGACTACCTCTACTATTTTCTGGGTTCCTGTTGCATGAAATACTGTTTTCCATCCTTTGATTTTCAATCTATGAATTTCCTTTTGGATTAAATGTGTCTCTTGTATGCAGCATATTGATGGATCTTGCTTCTTGATTCATTCTGCTAATCTCTTTCTTTTCATTGGTGAGTTGAGTCAACTTACATTGATGGTAACAGCTCTTATGTATTGACTTGTGTTTGCCATAGATCTTTTCTGTTGTTGGTTCTGTGTTTCACCTCAGTTTAACTTCTCGTCTTGCATGGAGGATTCTTTTTATTAGTGTTCTTGTAATTGCAGCTTCCTTTTTCCTTTTCTAGGATATCCTTCAGAATATTTTGTAGACGTGGTTTGAGTGTCATAAATTTCTTCAGTTGTTCTCTGTCATGGAAGTATCGTGTTTCATGGTTGAATTTGAAAGATAGTTTGGCCAGGTACATTAATCTTGGTTAGAGATTGTTTTCTTTTAAGGCTTGAAATATTTTGCTCTAGGCTCTCCTTCATTTAAGGATTTGTGTTGAGAAGTCTGTTGTGATTCTGATAGGATTACCTTGGTAGGTGATTTTTTTTTTTTCCTCTAACAATTTTCAGTATTCTGTTCTTTTGTTGAATTTCTGGAATCTTGATTATTATATGTCCTGGTGTAGATTTGTTTTGCTCATGGGTAATTTGGAATCTATATACCTCACTTTCCTGTGTGTCAAGTTCTCTTCTCAAACTCGTGAAGTTTTCTGTCATTACTTCTGTAAATACTCTTTTTAGATCCTTTGCACTGTCTCCTGCTTTTTCATTCACTCCAATCACTCTTATATTGTTCTTCTTTGCATCATCTTTAGCTGTTGTAGTGATTTTTCATAGTCTCTAGCTATTTTTAAGAGGTCTTTCTTTTCATTGTCACTAATTGATGATCTGTCTTCTAGGTCCGAGATTCTATTTTCACCTTCACTCACTCTACTGCATATGCTTTCAAGACAGCTTTTGATTTCCTGGATATCTGTTTGGATTTGGTTCATGGGTTCCATTTCTTTATTGAGTTGAATGTTCAAGTTTTCCATCTCTTTTCTAAACTCCTCTTTTTTTAAATCTATGTCTACTCTGAATTCACTAAGCAGGTCATTCACTATAATTGTCATCTCTATTTTAACTTGGGTAATTATTTCTAGTCTAATATTCTCTAAAGCCTCCCCTATCTTTTTTTTTTTTTAACTTCTGCTGCTATTATTTCTGAAAGTTTGGTTGAGTGTCCTCTGATTTGCTCTATTATATTGTCTTCTGGGTTTGCTCTGCATGGGCTAGTGGTCTGAGGTTGTGTTTTGCTTCTGTGTCTTGTCATTTTCTTAAAAAAAAATATATATATATATATATATTTCACCCTTTTAATTGATGCTCTGTGTTGATTTTATATTTTGCTTATAGGAGGTCATTTTAATATAGGTATCAGTGCTCACCTGAGAAAAGTCTGTTCTTAAGCTGTTTTCAAGGTGTATATGGCCCTTGATTCTTGTGTCCTTTATGTCCCCAGAACTTTCCTCAGTGGCATGGGTATGGTCCGGGCTCCATGGTATTGATGATTTGTAAAATGAAAGAAAAGTAAAAAAAAAAAAAACCAAAAAAATAAAAACAAGAAAAAAGAAAAAAGGCACACACCAGAGCCTATAGTGTCTTCAATCGTAGCTCTTTTCAATGTTACTGGATTTTGACCCTGCTGGTGCAGGCAGAGCCCTGCCAGTCTGTGGTGAAGTGAGTGGAAGGCTGGTGAGCACAAGTGGTCTACCATCTCCCATTAGGTCATCAGGGGTGGGACAGTGGCCCGCACTATTCCAGCACATTTTTGGTGCCCACCTGGGCTAAGTGTGTGTTCTGGCATCTGGAGATGAGGTGTTGGGGAGGGATGGTGGCCCACGGTGGTTCGCTGAGTTTCATGTGCCCACCTGTGCAGGGCGCATGGTCTGGTGTCTTCTGAAATAACATATTTAGAACCTAACCATTTGATGAAAACCAATGTAAACATATTCAACAATATCTATTGAGGTATTTCTGAGTGTCCCATTAGTGAACAAAGGCTGGAATAATTGTTTTCCAGGCAGCTGCTCCTTTATTCATCAAAGGGAGTCATGTCTAGTAGTTTTCTCAAGCATAAGGGGTTCCCATTTTAGATATATTTACCAATGAAAGACTCCCAAAGTCATTGTACAAAGACAATAATAGGCATTGCACTTATAAAACCAATCTTACGTTATCTCAATTAGTTAACACACTGGATGGAAATATGTTACCAACTTTAAAAATACCTTTATTTTTAGCATTTTAACTCATTGTTAATCCTGTGAACAAAGATATTTGAGCTGTATCATGAGTGGCTACTTATATGTCAACTAAAATAGAACATATACCTGAAAATTAACACATGGAAACATATGTAGCACTATATATAGCAATTGCATATATAGTAATCACATATTACCTTTATGTTATTAAACTTTAAGACTTTCATTTGTAAGTCTTATGTAAGCCTTGAGACTACTAGTCCTCATCTGTTAATTTTAAATTAGTTTGGTTACCCTGAAAATATATATAAATTATCTTTCCATGGAAATCTCAAAAATAACCAAAAACTAAATAAATTGTTGAGCTCAAAAAAAAAAATATTTTCTTCTTTACTGCTCCTTAACTGGAGTATTTATAGCTGCTTTACATTGAACAAACACATCTGAACACTAAACAGACAGATGGACAAACATTGTACATAAGATAATTAAATTTAAATTAGAGTGCACTTGAAGATGTATTTGGCCAAGTTGATCTACAATAATCCTTTTATAATTTTAGGCTTGTAAGTATAAGTAGACCAGTTAGAATCCTCATATGTCAATTAACAGAGATCTCTTGAAATAAGAATCAGAAGGAAAAAACATTATACACCCATGAAAGCAAGTAAGGCTCTTGTATAGGGACTGCCTGGGATCTAGTAAGAACCAGCTATTTCCTTTGTTTCTCTTTTTCTGGCCTTCTAAAATCAACAATATGCTATTCACCACCAAATGTAATAGCACCTTGTAAGGCTGCTTATTTCTCATTAGAAGTCAGTGTTTGACTTAAGAGTAACATTACATCTTTCCAGTCTAATTCATAGGTCCGAGTAAACCCTCTGAAAACTTCAATGTACTTATCAGGGTTGTGTGAAAACTTTCGCAGATCTTGTTTGATCTGTTTGAGCTCACTGAGAGAAAAGGACACATGGCCGCAAATAGTGCCAAATTCTCCACCCACTTCCTGTAATGGGTATTGTCCCTGAGGGACTCGAATGAAACCAGATAGAGATGGATACAACCCAGTAGAGGCTTCAATTGAGGTTGATTTGGGAATTTCATCCTTAGGATCCAAAGGGCAATGGAGGGGAATTTCAGGCTCAGTAATAGATGCATCTGATTGTGCCTTAGGGGCCAAGGTGCCTGGGTTTCCTGTGGCTTACATTTACATTTTGAATGCAAGTAAGGACTGCCCATTAATTCAAAGAAAGTCTGAACATAAGGTAACTTGGACCATTTTCCTTCTCTCCTACAGTACAATTCTAGTCGTGAGATAGTACCAAAATCAGTACTTCCCTCTGCACTGCATTTCCTCTCTAGGGGGAAGGCAGGCCTTGCATGGGTGCAGACAAATATTAAACAGTTCTTTCTCAATACCTGAGGGTCGAACAGCTTCCAGTGCTTAAGAATGCATTCCAAAGCAGTAAGAGAATTCAACATTGAGTTTCCCATCAAAACAACAAGGGGAAAATAGGCATCTCTTTAATCCCTAATTGGTACCCTCAAGGTGTCCCCGAGGTACTCAGCTCCAGAGCAGGTGGCTGCTTCCTGGAGAGTAAGGAGATGATAGGTCAGGCCGGATTAGCCACCCTTGCTGATGCACACCTCTACCTTCTCTGGAAACTCACATTCTTAACTACAACCTGTTTTTCCAAAAGCATGAGCTACAAGTGATTTCCACCACGACAGTCTAACAAAATTAAACCAATGATCAAGAGGCCTGAATAACTGCTTTCTTAACTCCTTGTAAGAGAGTGAGAAGGAAAAAAAAAATCAGAGGGAAGATTGGAAGTGGTTGAAGCACATCCCAGTCTGCAAAAGATGTCACCTCTGTAGATACAAGCAAGTAACAGCTCAGAGAAATTCTACCCTGGGCCCTAGGGCAAAGAAGTCTCCAAGACATTTATCCTATCTACCTAAAAACCCGGCAATCTTTCTTAGAAGCAAGGTAAAGCTGAATTTCACTCAAAAACTTACTCTAAAGATCTGTGGCACACTTATGAAACTCACAGGTTAAAACTTATGTTCGTTGTGTGTCACAAATTACATGTTAGTAAAGGCACATTTGTCAGTTTCCCCAACACAAATGAGAATCAGACCTAAGAGGGGAGGAGAACAAGGAAGTTGGTAGTACAATTCAGAAACAAAGCAGCTGAGTGAGCCACTCCCTTACTCAAAAGCTCAAACATAAACATTTTAAGGGATATCTATGCTTCCACCATAGGGCAAAGCACAAACATCTTAAGGATTACTTATGTTTCCATCTTAGAGCACGCACAACACATAAACATCTTAAAGATTACCTATGTTTCCATTTTAGAGCAAGTACAAGACATAAACATCTGAAGGATTATAGTTCCATCTTCCCAAGGAGGGATAAAACATAGCAGCAAAAAGGCCTAAATGATCGTTCCATCCCTGGGGGGGGGGGCAGGGTTCAGATGCCAGTCAGAACCCATAAAGGTCAGAGGTGACTACCCTCCAAATTCAGAGCCTGAGTTTAACATAGCCCCTTTTTGCTCTTTTTCCCTCTTGGCCTTTTACCTTTTCCCTTGTCATTGCTGTCATCTTCCTGGAGCTCTTGAATAAGTGCAGCTAAACTCTCTACCTACTGTGGAGTGCACACTTGTCAATTCTTTCCTCATTGTACACAGAACCTGGACTATTTTTACCCTATTAGACTGTAACATTGGGGCCTTCTCTGAGAGGAGGAGAAGTGAGCAAAAAATGAACCACTGGACTCCTTCTTGACACAAGTCCACAGACTGCACCAAGTCCCATGGATGGCGTCAACCACCACTTGATAAACCCTTTGTATCTGCACGGCTCAGGACATGATCCCAGCCACCCAAAGAGGGGAGCCGTGGCTTTCAAGTGGACTGAGTTTATGTCCTTCGGTTCAGAAACAGATGAAAGCCAATTTAGAAATCCTCTCTTTAAATTCTGTGGTTTGGCCTGCATATATGCTGTTTATGGAAATAGCTCCCTCTAGTGTAACCCAGAGGTCGATTCTTTCCACTGTGTCTCAGGTTCAGTCTCCTGTACCTGGGAGACTGTGCCCAGAACACCAAGCGGGGCATTGCTTTTATGCGTGTTCTCCTGGACAGGCAAAATTCTGATGTCTCATCTAACCCAGAGATGGGGTATCTGTTCCTCATCTAAGATGACATTCCTTATCTTCAGCATTAACAAATGCTCATTTTCAATGGGCTCAATTCAAAAATTCTTAGTTGTTGGATAGGAGAGAAAGGCTAAGCAGAATCTTCTGATCTTTAGCAAAAACATGCCTCTAAAAAGGAAAGCACAAAATGATGGGAAAAGATCAGAATTGAGATCAGAAAAAGAAGGTCTTCTCTTCTCATGCTCACAGTGAGTTACAAAGACAACTTGCCCAGGAGTCATCACTCGGCCTGGAAAGGCGATAGTGGGAATCTCAAGAGCTAAGATTGCCTCCTTACCAGCAGGAGATCAGACTGAAAAGAAACTGGGGCAGAACAGGCTCAACGTTCCCCTCTAGAATGTAGAGGGAGGATCAGGCCAGACTTTCTCCATGAAACCTTTCCCCCAAGTCTTAAGAATGGCTGTGGACACTAATTGCCCTTTAACTGGCAGTTGGCGTCCTGTAATTTATGAATAGACAAGGCTATTTCTTAGATATAAACTAGAGTTCATAAATAGATCCATTTTACAGCATTTCACATTTTGGTTAGTACCAGAGTCCATCCACTAGAGGACACTCTAACATTTTCCCTAGCACTGTCTGCCATCTAAAATAACAAACCACAATAGTCAAAACAAGTCAAACAGGTCAAGCAAAGAGCACCAGTAAATTCAGTAACTAGTAAGTCGAAATGCAGCATGTACAAAAACAAGAATATAAGAACTTTTCTAATAAAATTTTGCGCCAAAGAAACACCATAATCTCTCCATGTTCTCAATTTTTCTCTTAACAAAAGGACAAGCCATTAAAATTAAAGGCATAACAGACAAGGCATGAAAACTGAAAAACAAGAATGACAATTTCTGATTACCTAAATGACTCACAATCTGGAATCTATGAAAAGCAAAAGGAAAAGCAAACCCTTACCTCCTCTAATTATCTTGCTGGGTCCTCCATGGAGTCAATACACAAGAGGAGGATACACTACAACTATGGCGTAGAGGCACATCTATTGAAGGTCAGGCCTCAAAATAAGGATGGAAAGACCAGATCTGCACCCCTGGCCGAGGGGTAAACAATGAATTGAAGATAAGGCCTCCTCTTGTGTATTGACTCCATGGAGGACCCAGCCCTGTCGTCCTGACTATAATATTTCTACCTTTCTTAGCTGTCTATAATAATATGATCATGTGGTTTATGAAATTGCTCCTATTCATGTGATGCTTTATATTTATAGACTTACATGCTTGGAGCCTTCCTTGTATCTCTGGGATGAATTCTACTTGATCATGGTGTAGCAGCTTTTTGATAATATGCTGCTTTTTGTTGGCTAATATTTTGTTGAATGTTTTGTATCTATATTAATTAAAGAGATTGGTCTATAGTTCTTTTTCAGTTGGCTTTTCTTCCGCTTTGGGGATCAGGGTGATACTGACTTCAATAAATGCATTTGGGAGCACTCTATCTCTTTCAATTTCTTTGAATGGCTTGAGAAACTTTGGTGATATATCATCTTTAAAGGTTTTGTAGAAGTCAGCCATGAATCCATCAGGTCCTGCCTGGCATTTTTTTATTTGGTAGATTCTTTATTACTGAGTCAATTTTATTGCTTGTGATGGGGTTGTAAAAAAAGTCTGTGTCTTCTTTTGTTAGTTTTCATGGTGCATGTATCCAGAAATGTATTTATTCAACATTTGCTGCTTTTGTTAGAATATAATTTTTCAAAGTTGTTAATAAAAATTTTCTGGATTCCAACAACCTCTATTGTGATTTGGCCTTTGTGATTTCTAATTGGATTTATGTGAGTCTTCTCTCTTTCTCTTAGTGGGTCTTGTGAAAGTCTTGTCTTTTTTATTTATTTATTTTTGAAGAACAAATTTCTTTTCATTGACTTATTTTGTGGTTTTTCAGTGTCAATTTCATTAATTTCCACTCTCATCTTTACAATTTCTTTCCTTTGCTTGGGATTGGGGCTAGTTTCTGGTTGTTTCTCAAGCATTTTAAGATTTCTCATAAGGTTATTTATTAGGGGTTTTTGTATTTTCCTAGTGCGGGCATTGATTACAATGAATTTTCCTCTTAGAACTGCTTTCGAAGTGTCCCAAAGATTTTCTCGTATTTTACAGTCATTGTCTTTAAATTTCAGAATAAAGTTCTTTGATTTATTCTGTGACCCATTTGTTCTTCAAGGGTATGTTGTTAATATTCCAGGAGCTTTTATCTTTTCCAAATTTTCTTCTGTGATTGATTTCTATTTTCATAGTATTGTGTTCAGATAGAATGCATGGGGTAATTTGAGTTCTTTTCTATTTACTGAAGCAGGATTTTGGGATTAGTACATTATCTAATTTGGAGAAAGTGCTACTTACTGTTGAAAAAATCTACATTCTGTTGCAGAAGGACTGAATTCGCTGTATAAATCTGTTAAATCCATAAATTCAAGAGCGTGGTTCAGCTCTAAAATCTCTTTATTAACAATTTTTTTAGTTGGTTTTTCTCTTTGGGAAAGTGTGCTGTTAAAATCCCCATACTATGACTGTGTTAATGTTTATTCGATGATTTTATTTCAGAAGTATGTGTTCTATGAAGGTAGGTGCTTCAGTATTTGGCCCATATTTTTTCAATATTATCTCTTCTTGTTGGACTGTTCCTTTAAATAAAAGAAGACCCCATTTAGTGTGGGAGATTTGATCTAAGAAGTTTCAGTGCTCAATGAAACAGTATTAAACAAGGTTATCTTAAAACATAAATAGTGGGGACAGGAGAAGCAGAACAGAAAATAAAATGTAGCAATTGTATTTGTTTAATTATATTGCTTCTATACAGTAATTGCTAATAATTATTTAAGTTCACAAAATGTTCTTAAAATGTAAAATGTGCAAAATAAAATTTGTGTGTTTAATACACAAAGCTGTTCTTCATTGGAAATATTTTGTTTTTTGTAATTAAGCAATCTATCATTGTTTGCCTTTTCTGGTTTCATTCAGCAAGCAATTGTCTATAGCAAGACTTCGCATCAATGACACTTTGTCTTGCCTGTGAACTTCACTCGAACTTCGGATCATTTTATTTAAACCAATCTACAATTTCTGTTATAGTCACTAACTCTTTTGTTAGAAAATCCACTGAAAGATCCTTTCACTCCTCATCTTCAGAACTCCTTATTTCATCATCTTTGTGCATTCGTTCTCATAAATCTTTTAGATTGTTATTGGAAAGACTTTCACGTGTAATTTGTAGTAATTCTTCAATATCCTTCACTTTTATATTGTCAAACCTTGTTTCAATAGCTAGCTTTATAATTTCATCCAGATCAACAATACATCCTCTTGGATCGAGAGCCTTTCTTAGTTTGCATATATTTTTCAAATATTTCTAGGTCACCTAATTCCATGAAAGT
This sequence comes from Hystrix cristata, assembly GCA_004026905.1. NCBI lineage: Eukaryota > Metazoa > Chordata > Mammalia > Rodentia > Hystricidae > Hystrix > Hystrix cristata. The sequence goes on from PVJO010016593.1 coordinate 39,467, forward strand.
TTAATGTTATTGAGAGTATCCATAACATTGTAATTTTTCCATAAATCTCTAATGGATTGCTCACCATCAGTTTTATCAATCAGTCTTTTTAATGCTTGATACAGATAAAAAGCTTTATAATTTGATATAAAGCTTTGATCCTTTGGTTGGATTAAAGAAGTCATGTGTGGGGGAAGGAAAACCAGTTTGACTGGTGTGTGTGTTAGTCAGATAAATGTGATGCATGGCTTGGAGTGTCATCAAACAAAAGTGTACATTTAAGTAACCGTATAACACCAAGGTGGCATTAAGCAGAGCAGCACTAGGTATGTAGTGACTTTCTTTGTCTAATCCATTTTAACTTGAACTTTACCATGTTTGATATTAGAATTGCTCCCTTGCTTGTTTTCAGGGTCATGGTGCACAAAATGATTTTTTCATCCTTTAAGTCTATGAGCATTTGTTTGGATTACATGGGATTCTTGAATGCAACAGATTGCTGGATTCTGGTTGTTTTTTGTTTTTTGTTTTTTTTTTAATCTAGTCTGCCAGTCTGTGTCTTTTGATTGGAGAGTCAAGATCCTTAATGTGGACAGATATTATTGAGACATATTGGTCATTTACTATTATTGTCTGCTTTATCTGTTGGTATATAATTTATTTTACTTTTCCTGCTGTTATTGTTGTTTATCCATTGACCTCACTAGATTCTTGTTTTTCTAGGGTTGTCCAATACATTGTATCTACTGAGAATATGCATGAGTGTTTTGTCTAGATCTTGTTTAGTGCTCATGTATCTTCAGCACTGGTCATTTTATGGAAATATTTTATTTCTACATCTATTTTGAAGGATAGGTTTGTTAGGCAAGTTAATCTGTGTTTGAAGTTATTTGGTGTTAGGGCTTGAATACTTCATTCCAAGCTCTTCTGGTCTTCAGAGTTTGTGTTGAGAAGTGTGCTTTGATTCTAATTGTTTTACTTTCATGTTTGCTTTTTTGTTTTTCTCTGGCTGCCTTTGAAATTCTGTCCACCCCCCCCGATATGTTTGAATTTAATGCTGATATACCTTGGTGATCTTCTCCTTTCATTGTGATTGTTTGGTGTTCTGTAAGTATCAGTTACTTGCACTTCGAAGTCGTTTCTTATATTTCAGAAATTTTCATCAATAATTTTGGTAATCATGTTGGTGAATTGATCTGTGCAAACTTCTAGTGTTTCTCTAGACTCAATTGACTTTGGATTAATTTTGTTGTTGTTGTTGTCATCTAATAGCGACTGGACTGTCTTCTCTTGTTCTCTTATTTTCTTTTTGGCTTTTTTGCACCCTTTATCATACTTCACTATATTGTGCTCCATATCGTATAATCTGTCTTCACACGGGTCATTTCCGGAATGTATGTATTGCATAATGTTTTTAATTTCGGTGTTTATATCTGAAATCTTATAGAGAATTCCATATTCTTGTTTAATCTTTCATTCCAGTTTTGAACTTTCTTGTTTAACTCATCCAGTGTTTTGTCCTTTCCTCTGAAATTCACCATGGGTTTATTAACTGTCATTGCTGTAAATTTTGGTTACTCTTTGAACTCATCTGTTTTCTCTTGCCCCTCTGAGAACACCTCACAGAATTCTGCTCTGTGGCATTAGTTTTCTTCTCCCTTTGTGATTCCTTGCTCTGCTATGGGAATTGTAGGGGTTAGATATCTTCTATTTTCTTGTTTCCACATTCTCCTACTTGTGCCTGTGTTTGCAAACATTATCTATGTGATGTTTGTAGACATTATATATAAATATATATATATACATTTGTACACATATATATGTATGCATCTTTTCTCCACAGTTTCAATTTTGCAACATTTCTATATGATATTCCTTACAGTTAGTATCTCTCCTCTTCTATTCTTTAGATGAGGGAGAAAACCTAGCAAGCTGTCATAACAGAGGCAATGAAATCACAGTTCCACAAAATAACAACTGACATACACTTGAAACCTGACATACGCATGAAACTGCATTACTAAATAAATCAATGAAAATACAGAAATTTAAAACAATAAAATGTCTGCTGGGAACACTGATT
>PVJO010016594.1:0-41440 GCA_004026905.1 Hystrix cristata
TAGTAAAAATAAAACCATCCCTCTGTACAGATAACATGATTATCCATGTATATAATACCAAGGAATAGACAAAGAAAGCTCTTATTGCAAACAGAAAGCTCTTATTACCAATAAGTAAGTTTAGCAAGGTTGCATGATAAAAAATGTTAGCATACAAATATCAAGTATATGTCTATTTAATAAATGAGAAATTGGAAACCGAAATTTTAAAATAGCACTTATAATGGTTCTCTCAAAATAAGTGTCAATCTAGTACAACATATAAATCTATACATTGAAAACTACAAAGTACTGACAAAGGTAATGAAAGAAAACCTAAATAAAAAGAAAGATATGTTCATAGGTCAGAATACTCAATTAGAATTTCAATTCCTCCTCATTGATCTATAGATCAATTCCAATCAAAACCCACAACACAATTCCAATCAAAATCTAAGCAGTGGCTGGGGATTTAGCTCAGTGATTAGAGTGCTTGCCTTGCAAGCACAAGGGCCTGAGTTCGATCCCTGGCACGACAAAAAAAAAAAAAAAAAAAAAAAAAATCTGAGCAGTACTTCTTGTAGATATAGGCAAAGCATATTATAAACTTTTGATAAGAAGCCAAAGGAAAAAGAATAATTAAAATATTTTTTAAAAATAAAAAAGTTGGAGGATTCATGGTACCCAATTTAACATTTACTATAAATCTATAGTAATCAGAACAATGTGGTATTAGCAAAGGAATAGATACACAGACCAATAGAATAAAATAGTGTCCTGAAATAGATAGACACAAATGTGACCAATTGATCTTTGACAAAGGTGCAAATAAAATTCAGCAGGGGAAAGACAGTATTTTCAACAAATAGTGTTGGAACAATTATTTATGCAAATCCAAGGGAAAGAACAGCAACCTAAACTTTATGTCCTATACAAAAATTAACTAAAAATGATCATAGATCTAAAGGTAACATGCAAAGCTATTAAAATTCTCAGAGAAAAAACAGGAGAAAGTTTTAGTGACAGTGAGTTAGGAAAAATGTTTTTAGATATAATATCAAAAGGCCAATCCATTTAAAATTGACACATTAGACTTAATAAAATTTAACGTGTTTTCTTTGTGAATAATACTATTAAAGAAATAAAAAGACAAGCTACTGATTGGAAGGACACGGTTGCAAATCATGTACTCAACAAAGGGTTTATGTCAAGAATATATGAAGAACTCATAACACTCAGCAATAAAAAGAACAAACTAAACTCCAAGCAAGTAGAGGAGAGATAATAAAGATTAAAGTGGAAAGTAATAAAAATAGAACATAGAAAAATTAAAAAAAAAAAAGAAACTGATTCCTTGAAAGGTTAAACAAAACTGACAAACTTAGCTACAGCCACCAAATACAAAAGACTTACGACTTAAATTATTAAAATCAGGAGTAAAAGAAGGACCATTACTACTGACCTTACAGAAATAAAGAGGATTACAAAGGAGTATTATAACTATATGCCAGCAAATTGGGTAATTCAGATTAAACAGACAAATTCCTAGAAAGATACAAATTACTGAAATGGACTCAAATAACAGAAAACCAGGATAGCCCTAAACATGTTCAGAGGTTGTATTAGTAATCAAAAAACTACCCACAGCTGGGGATTTAGCTCAGTGATTAGAGTGCTTGCCTTGCAAGCACAAGGGCCTGAGTTCAATCCCCGGTACCACAAAAAAAAAAAAAAAAAAAACTACCCACAAAGAAAAATCCACACCTAAATATCCTCACCAGTGAGTTTTCACCCAATATTTTTAAAAGAATCCATACCAAATTTTCACAAACTCTTCAAAAACTAGAAAGGAGGGACTATTTTTCAGTGCACTCTATGAAGCCAGTATTGATATTCAAACTAGACGGACATCACAGGAAAACTACAGACCCATATACCTCATAAATATAGATGCAACTATCTTCAACACAGTATAAACAGGCTGATCCAGCAGCATATAAAAAGTATACTACATCATGACCAAATGGAGTTACCCCAGGGGGACAAAGTTAGATTAAAATTCAAGTCAACTAATATAATACACCATATCAATAGACTAATAAGAAAAAAAACCCATATGGTCGTCTCAGTTGAGGCAAAAAAAGCATTTGACAAAATTCAGCACCCCTGTTGCTGAAATAGAAACATTCAGCAAACTAGAAGTAGAAGGGAACTTCCTAAACATGATGTAAAGAATCAACACAAAAAAAAGCGCCTGTTAGCTGTCAGAGGCTGCGGGACAAACAACTCGGTGACAGAACGCTTGCCTCGCATGCGCAAGGCCTTAGATTTGATCTCCAACACTAAAAAAATAATTAATAGGAAAAACTAAAGGTATCACACCAACAAAAGGAACAAAATAAGGATGTCCAAGCTCATTGCTTCTATTCAACATAATACTAAAGCCTCTGGCCAGGGAAATTAGGCAAAAAGCAAAGTGAAATGAAAGGCATCCAACTGGAAACAAAGAAGTAAAACGATCTCTATTTGCAGGTGACATAATCTTGTAAATAGGATATCCAAAGGAAAGCACTAAAAACAGAGTTCAGCAAAATCATAGGCTATAAGATCAATGTATATAAATCAGTTGTATTTCTATACACTTGAAATGGACAATCCAAAAATGAAATTAATAATCCGATGCCACATTAACATCAAAAAGCATTAAACACTAAGAAATGAATTAACAGAGGAAGAGTAAGATCTATACCCTGAAAACTATAAAACATGGGTGAAGACCCAAATAAATAGAAAGACGTTCCATGTTCATGAATCAGAAGACTTAATATTGTTAAGACAGAAATTCTTCTCAAAATGATTTACAGGTTGGGGTTGGGGATTTAGCTCAAGCGGTGGAGCGCTTGCCTAGTAAGCACGAGGCCCTGAGTTCGATCCCCAGCAACCCCCCAAAAAACCTACAATCTTGAAAAATAAAAACAAATCTGGAAGACTCACACTTTCTGATTTCAAGCTTACTACAAAACTACAGTAGTACAATGTGTTTCTGAAATAAAGATAGATGTATAAATGAACAGGGTAAAACTGGGAGTTCAAGAATAAGACCATATTCTTAAGTGAAATAAATCGGACACACTCGTTTAAATACTACATAGTTTCTCTGGTGTGAGAAACTGAAAGTATAAATAAAGACTCAAATGTATTATACTGGGAAAGGGAAGAAAATGTCCAAATGGGAAAGGGAACAAGGGAGGGGAAAGGAACAGAGGACAAGAGAAATAAGAAACAGAAGGGAAAAATGGAAACAAAGCTTTTGTAAATAGGGAGGGAGGAGGGGGTGAGGGGAGGGGAATGGGAAAAAAAGAAGCAACAAGACATGGCATGTACAGGTACAAATTCCCTGTGATGAATGTTATCACTAGGTACATCTAAAATGTACCATTAAAATAAAATTAAATTTTAAAAAAAGAGGGGCTGGGGAGTTAGCCCAGTGGTTAGAGTGCTTGCCTAGCAAGCTCAAAGCCCTGAGTTCGAGCCCCTAACCCTAACCAAAAAAAAAAAAAAAAAAAAAAAAAAAAAAAAAAAAAAAAAAAAAAAAGAAAGAAAGAAAAGGGGACAGACCCTATATGAACAGAAAAAAAAAAAGCCTTTGTGTTTACAGTTAACTGAGTTTTGTCAAGAATGCCAAGACAATTCAGTGGGGGAAAGAATAGTATCTTCAAAAAATGATGCTAGCACAATTGAATAGTCACATCCGAAAGTGTCATTACCTCTTGACAGACACAAGAATTAACTCAAAACAGATGAAAGACCAAGACAAAAGAGCTAAAACTATAAAATTCTTTGAAGAAAATACAGGTGTCAATCTTCACCATGTTGGCTTAGGCAACAATTTCTTAGATATGGCACCAAAAATACAGCAAAAGAAAAAGAGATAAATTCATCAAAATAAAATCTTCTGTAATACAAAAGCTAACCACCAAGAAAGTGGAAAGATAAACCACAGAATGGAAAGAAACACTTCCAAGTCATTTAGCTGATAGAGGCTTCTGTCAGGAATATATAAAGATTTTTACAACTCAACAGTAAAAAGACAGCACAATTTCAAAATGAACAAAGGACTTGAAAACAGTCCCCAAAGAAGATACACAGCACCAAAAGGCACATGAAAAGATGCCCAATATCATAACTAGCAGGGAAATGCAAACCAAACCACAAGGAGATACACTTCACACCCGGAAGGACGGCTAGAACAAGAACGTGGTGGAATTGATACTTCATTGCATTGCTGGCGGGAATACAAAGTTGCTGCAGCTGTGGAAACAGTTTAAAAATTTAAAAGTAGGCTTATAAGACTTTAGCAATTCCATTCCTCAGTAATACCCAAGAAAAATGAATATATGTCCACATAGAACTTGTACCCAAGTGTTTAAAACAACATGAATCATAATAGCCAAAAAGTGAAAACAAATCAAACATCCAAGAATGAATCGATGGGTACCTAAAATGTGTGTGTACACATCTGTACATAAATATGATTCAGCAGTGGAAAGGAACGAAGTGCTGATATGTTCCTGTTATGGTTTGTGTCTAGATGTCCCCCCAAAGCCTCATGTGGTAAGAGGTAGCTGGATCTAGAGTGTGTGATTACTAAATTAGTCCACTGATTGGTTTGACATGGTTCTGCTAGGATCAAGGATGTGACGCTAGGATGAAAAATATTAGGATTAAGGGTGGGAGTACTGCCCACCCTAAAGCCAGGTAGCCTGAATAAAATATAAAATACAGGAAGAAGCTGGTCAGCCCCTTGCTTACATCCCTTGCTTTCCTTGCTGCCTTCTGCCTCTCTGCCATGCCACCCTGCCTCGGACCCAGCTGACTGTGGACTGAAACCTTAAACTGTGAGCCAAATAAACCTTTCTTCGCCTAACTTCGGGTGTCTGGTATTTTGTCTCAGCAATGAGAGAAAAGTAACTAAGACAGTGCCACAGCACGCACGGTAAAGGGAAGAAGCCAGTCGTGAGAGACCACATCTTGTATGATTCCAACTATATGAATTCGTCAGAACAGACAAATTGATAAAGATGAAAAGTAGGTCAGAGCCAAAAACTCCACTACGGTTGGGGAGTTAGGAGAAAATGGCTGCTAATGGTACAGGATTTCTTTCAGATGTGATGAAAATGTTCCAAAATTGATTATGCTGGTAGTTTCATAACTGGGAGTATACTAAAAACAATTGGGTTGTATACTTTCAACAGGTAAATTGTATGGTATGTGAATCCTATTTCAACAAAACTGTTATTTTTGACTCAACTACAGGGGAGAAAACCTTTTTATTTCCCCTTCTTCCTTTGGCAGAACTGAGAATCGAACCCACAACCTTTGCACTGAGCTACATTCCCAGCCCTTTTAATCTTTTTTTTTTTAATTGTGACACAGAGCCTGGCTAAATTGCCTAGGCTAAACTAACATTTTGATCCCCCTGCCTCAGCCTTCCAGAGGGCTAGGATTACAGACACGTGCCGAGGTGCTTGGCTAACTCGATGTTTCTAAATGGGCAAAATATCTGAAGAGACAATTTACCAAAGAGGATATGTGGACAGGAAATAAATACACAAAAATGTGCTCAAAATCATTATCTACCAGGGAGATGCAAATTAAAACCACAAAAGATATCACTATCTTTTTAAAAGAAGAAGCTTTTAAAAATGAGTAAGACAAACCAAGTGTGCTACTGAGGCTGTTGGAACTTTCATACATTGCTGTTGACAACGAAAAATGGCATAACCCCTCTGAAAAACAGTATCTCATAAAGCAATAACTTACAAAGCTCAAGATACACTCACCAAATGGCCCAGCCATCATACTCTGTTATTTATCCCGGAGAAATGAAAACACACCATCACACAAAATCCTGTTGTTGAATGTTTATAGCAACTCCATTCGTAATCACCAAAACTTAAAACAAACCAAAGGTCCTGCAACAGTGAATGGGCCCATTGCAGGGGCGAGTGCCTGTCAGATACTCAGGTGGCTGAGACAGGAGGATTGCTGGAGCCCAGGAGTTCTAGGCCAGCCTGGTGATATAGCAAGACTCCATCGCAAAAAACAACAGAAAAACACTGAATGAAATGAGCAAATTGATTTGTGGTACACCCATACAATTGAATACCACTCAGCAATAAAAAGGAATGAACCATTGATACAAGCAACACTTTGGATGACTCTCAAAAGCACTATGCTCACTAAAATGTCAGTCTCAAAGTACTGCATACTGTAGAAACAATTTATATAACATTCTGGAAAAAAATAAATTATAAAGACAACAGATTAGTGGTTGCCAGGGGTTGGGGGCAGTTTGAATCGAGAAGAGCAGCACGAGAACTTTTCCGAAATTGACTGAACTGTTCTGAACACTGACTGTGTTGGTGGTTATATATATGTGTTCCTTTTTTTTTTTTGGTGCTGGGGATCGAACTCAGGGCCTTGTGCTTACAAGGCAAGCACTCTAACCACTGAGCTAAATCCCCAGCCCCAATGTATGTATGTTCAACCTCTTGGAAACCTACTTTGAAAAGGTCAGTTGTACTGTGTGTAAACATTAAAAATAAGAAAGTGGCCATTTGATATATATGTACATAAAAGAAACATAAATAAATTGACAGAATAATTTAAACTCGACAATCACTGCAGAGATTGTTTAGAACATGAAACAACCACCAAAGAAGTTGTGTTTTTTGGTTTTTTTAGTATAACAAAAGCTATTTTATTTGGGGGAAAAGACAGACGAGAAAGAAGACAGATGGCTACCATGAGGTGGCAGGGGGTTTCAGAGATGAAAGCCCCAACAAAAGTTTCTTGAGGTGAGGCGTATGTTATCTTGGACATTGTTTAGAATTGCTAGGATGTGATTAGAGTTTAAATACCTGAACACCTTGTAGTCCATATTATTATTGTTTTAAATTCTCTGCACACAGTGTGCAGTTTTCTGCCTGCTCCAGGAAGGCTGTCCCACCATCCCCACCCCAACGCATCGCTCCGGCATAGAGCAATCCACTCTGGAGCTGTAAACCAGTGGACTGAATGATCCTAGGATGCAGCCAAGAATCTGACGATGCCTCTATAGAAACTAATCCAAGTTTCAGCAAATCAGTTGTTTTTTAAAAAATTGTGGCTCCAATGAGGGTAAGAGGGCACATTTTAATATATATTAAGTATTAGGTAATATAAATTAATTATTTTTTAATATTGATAGTGTATTGATGGTACTGTGGTCTTTAAATAAATGTCAGCAGGGTGTTGTGGCACACACTTGTAATTCCAGCACTCAGGAGGCTGAAGCAGGAGGATCGTGAACTCAAGATCATCCTGAGCTACATGTGAAACCCAGTCTCAAAAAAAAAAATTGTCCTAGATGCCAGGGATATGGCTCAGTAGTAGAACATCTGTCTACAATGCTCAAGGCCACAAAAAAGAACAGAAAAGAAGGAAGACAGGGAGGGAGGGGAAAGAAAGAAGGAAGGAAGATAGGAACAGAGGGAGAGAAAACAGAAATGTCTTTGTGTTTTAAAAATCCATATTATATTTCATAGTGAAATTTCATGATGCCTGTAATTTACTTTTAAATACATCAAAGAAAAAATTATGTGGAACAAATAGGGCAAAATGTTAATAGTTATTAAAGCTATGAGTATACAAAAATTGATCTCTATCTTCTCATACACTTGAAATTTTCATGAGAAAATGTTTTCCAAAATTTTAAAAAATGGAAAAACCACAAAATACTGAGTGTTTTACTGCCAGATCAGTAAACGCTCTTTCCAATAAAGTCCCATGACCATTCTATGGCCCGTGATACATTCCAAACAGAGACTGTGGAGGGTCAAAATGGACAAACTTTCAGCTACCCCGCAAACATTGTTTCCAGGAGGCCCAGTCGCCCTCAGCTACTCTCCCTGTTCCCTATGACCATGCCCACTTTTCCTGTAAGGAGCCAGCTCCCTGCCCCTTCCCCTGCACTCCCCACACACACCTGTTTGTGTGGTTTGTTTGGTCTAAGCAACCTCTCACCCCACTTCAGGAATGAAATCAAGGATTAGGCCCAACCATGAAGTCATAAGACTAGTCCTGGATGAGATGGGTGACAAACGTCTGCTTACTGCGTCAGCTCCAAGACACTCTGTTTAACTCTGAGAGGGAAGACAGAAGAGATGCCTGAGGCTGCTGGTGGCCGTGAAGAGCCGGTCTTCACTTGGTGTAAGGTTGTCTGATACAAAGTCAGCCTAGAGTGTAGCTGTCCTAAGAGGTCAAGGAAAGCAACTTACTGGGTGGCATTTGAGGACCTCCTTCCAGTTATTCGTTGGACATTTTGGCTGTAAGAGTTGAGAAGAAGAGGGAGGAGGAGAAGGAAGACAAATCAATTCCCGCTCTTGGAATCAGCATGACTTGGGTGTCAATCAGTTGCAAACACTCTCGTCACATTCTTTGACCTATAACGCTAGGTCATGAGAGGTCAAGTAGCTCCTGCCTTCTGCTGGAATATCTGCCTTCGAACCTGAGTCCGTGTGTCAGAGGTCTGACATCTGAGCCTCCGTGAGATGGACTCCAAACGCAGGCTCCAATAAGCTTTCCCACTTATCCTAGCCTCCCAAGGCGTCCACACCAAGGCATCGGACTTGTGACTGACAGATCCGTCAGAAGAACACCACCGAGAAATCACCATCAAAAGGACATGGAGCCCAAGGCAACCTAGCCAAGCCTTAGCCAATTTCCGGTAAAATCATAAGATAATACAATGTTTCTTGGTTTTAGCCACTAAATTTGAGGGTCATTTTAACTGGAACAGGCAGCTAGAAGGGTGTGACTCAAATTGGGCAGACTGAGCAGTGCTTGATGTAGTATTTTTTCCCCTGTGCTTTTTTATTCCAGGCAATGGGGATTGAATTCAGGATTGCAATGGGTGACATCCCAGCCCTCCTTTTAATTTTGATAGACAGTCTTCCTAAGTTGCCTGAACTAGGCTCCAACTTTCTATCCTCCTGTGTCACCTCCCAGAGTGCTGTGATGGCAGGTGCTTGCCACCATACCCAGCTCACATGTTGCTTTTAATGGTACATGAAGCTTTAAGGAAAAAACTCACCTGGCCATGTGTGCAAAATACAATACAAGACCATGAGAAGGACCCGTTCAGGTGAGAAGCCCTGACGTTTCACTGGCAACCTTTACTGGGTACAAAATTTTAAAAGAATGACTTTAAGAGGCCAGTCCTCTTACCATAAACAGAAATGGTGAGAGGCAGAACCTCAATGTGGGCTCTCAATGTACCTCCCAGGTCCTTGGCCTCCACTAAGAGTGTCCACTATACCATGGCAGGCAGGAGATGGAGTAATGGTGGGGTGTACTGGTCACCTCTCCCCTCCCAGGGCCCTGCGGCAGTCTACATGTTGCCTCTCTCTGCCCTTTGATGCCCACACCCAGAGGCCCCAGAAGTCCTTCAAACGAGCTTTCCTTTCAATCTCCAATCTTGGCACCCCCCAGGGGCTCTCCCCTCTAGCTACCACCCCCAGCCGGGGACACCTGGGAATCAGCCAGGAGCCCTCCTGTCACTTACTCTCCTCACTGCTGAACCAACAGCGCTGGAGTCAGGGCCCCAGCAGTTCTCAAAGTGACATCTTCTCTCCCTCTTCCTACTGCCACCGACCATTTTTCAGCGCTAACATTGTTTGTGGGTTTTCTTTAGAGGGACTAAATCCAAATGCAAATCTCACCAGGTTTGCTTACAGCTCCCTGCACACTTACCGGAAACCCAGGCCAGGAAGGGTCCCTGCAATCTGGCTTCTGTCCCGTCTCAGCAGCCTGTCCCCACCTCCTCCTCACCCCCTCACCACCAGCTCCCTCACACCTGCTGTCTCGACCTGTGACCCTTGAGAAGACTGACAAACTCAATCTGCTCCGGTCACTCAGCTCGGAGAGGGAAACTGCGCGGTTTCCCTCTCTGTTAAATGGGACGGTAATAGTCATGCTGAAGACTATGAGGATTGTAATAGTGAGCAAGCACTGAGCTAAGACCTTTTTAAACATGATCTCATTTAATCCTCGCAGCGCCCACAGAGACAGGCCCCACTATTAGCAACTTTTAAAAGAGTTGGAAGCCACTTGAAGCCGGCCTTGGCCTAGTGGCTTTCCCCGCTTTCCCGGGGCAGCTCTCTGACCGCTGCCCTCTGGGTTCCCCGGCCCCCCCCCTTTCTCCCTCAGCACCCCGAGGCGGCAGGGAGGAAGCCGGTGCTGCACTGCTGTATCCCAAGGCCCTAGAACCGGGTCTGGCACTCAGTAAACACGCACTTCGTAAATATTTACCCACTGCAGTAATCCGAGAATGAGTGACCGCAGCCAGTAGCAGACCCCGGCTCTCAGCTCCGGGTTCTTTCTCTGCTCCCAGCCGGATCCTGTTGGAGAACAAGCTTAGAACCACAGCAGGTACACAGTAGGCGCTCAGTAGAGTGTGGAGGAGGAGGAAAAAGAAGAAAATTTTAAAATTACTTCCCAGAATCTGTCTTCCTCACAACCGAGCTAAACCAGCTGCCCTAGACTGTGTCTTCCTAGGCCCCGGGGCCCAGGCTGGCTTCAGGGAGAATTTGGAAATAAACGTGGACAATGGGGATCAAGGAGGAACTGGACTCGGCCGCTCTCTTCCGGGGGGGCGAGCGCCGCCTGCGCCCGGGCAACCCACGCTCCTCCCCGGCGTGGATCCCGCGCGCAGGCCTCTCACCGCCCACCTCTCTGCACCTACAACAGGGCGGAAGTGCCCGGGTTCTGATCAGGGCTTCTCCGGGCGGGGGCGAGCGACCTGGGCCCTTTCTGTGCGTCTCTGCGCCCCTCTTCCTGCCCACACGGCTGGGCGCGCCGTGGCCACAGGGTTGGCCAGACCCCATGGGCTTCCGCGCGGCTCCCCAGGCCACGGAGGTGGGCCGGGCCAGGCAGGAGCCGAACCTGGGAACCCCCGCACCGGCCCTCAGCCCTCGAAGTTCCACTGCTCTCGAGCCCCAGCGGGGGCTCAGCCATCTGGGCTCGTGCAGCCGCGTCCCCACTCTGGGGTGTGTCGCGGATCTCCCCTCACAGGCAGCAAAGCCGCCTCCTGAGAGGAGGAGGAGAGGAAGGGCTAGCCGGACGGTGGGACGAGTCCTGGGACCACGCCGGACCTCATTCTCCTCTCCTGTAAAATGGGGCCGGTAATGAACAACTCACCGGATTCGCCCCACTTTGTTGTGGGGATAAACTAAAAATAGTGGTGTCTAAATCTGCGAAGTTCCAGATACTCTCGGGAGAGCGCGGGGGTACCCACGGGTTGCCCACCTTGGCTTTGGCTCCAACAGCGGCAGAAACCGAGGAGCCTCAGGCGATGCGGTGCAAGCCCCCCCCACCCCGCCCCAAGAGCCCCAGCCCCGCGCTAGCTCCACTTTGGGTCGGGGGTTGAAGAGGGAAGAGGCCAGGAGACCTCAGGAAACTTGGAATTGGGGGAAAGGGTGCTGGAGAGGACGCAGCTGCCGAGGGCCGGAAAGTTGGCGCTTCCACGAGCTGCGCGCTTTCTCCCGCCGTCCTCTCTTCTTTCTAACCCTTCCCTGTTTTCTTTTCTCTACATCTTTCCTTTCTATCTTCATTCTCTTGTTCGCCCATCTCTCTTACCCGCATCTTTCTTCTTTCTCCCCCCCGCTTCTATCTCATTGTCACCCAGGCACTTTATAACCAAACAGCCAAACCCCCTTTCCAATTAAAGTGGAATTAGGCAACTCAATCAAATTAGTTCCCTATTAAAGCCCTTCTTTATTAAACCGTTTTCTTGTCCTGCTATTAAGTTTCGCCGCCTGGCGGAACTCGAGCCGGCCACAAAAGTTTACATTGGGATGTCGCCGGGTCCGACCTAGGGGAGGGGGCACCCTGTTTCCCGGAGAGGGGGAGCCACCCTGCGGGGAGCGGGAGGGACGGGAGACTGGAAGAGGGCGTCGGGCCGCTAATTTGCTCAGCTCTGCCCTAGAAAGGACGGTAGAGTGCAGGGTAGCGGCCCCACTCGAGCCGCTCTCTCCGCGCTTCTTCAGGCGAAGGCGGTAGCCCAGCACCGCCAAAATGACGCCCAGGCCGCAAGCCCTGCGACGGGAACAGTCGCAGCCGCCTCTCCCCAGTCGCCATCTCCACTGTCAGTTGACTCCAGATCTGAGACGCCAGAAGCGCAGTGCGCTTCTCGGTCTTGCGACTCAGGCTGTACCCCAATTTGCGCCCCGGGGAGAGCAGGAGGTTTCGCCGGCCTCGCGAGGACCCGGGGAAGGCTCGGCCTGGTCCGGGACCGCGAGCCAGGCGAGACGACCCCGCCGCAGCTCCCACCCAGGGACGCAGCTCCCGCCCGCGGGGTGGGGGACTCGGGTCCCCAGTTGCGCAGCGGGTGCGTCCCGTGTGCGCGCTCTGAGCCGCGAGCTGCGCTGGGCGATGGGGCCTCGGGGCGCCGCGGGCAGGTTGCTCTTCCTACCCGAGAGTCGAGGGCCGGGCCCGAGCAGGACCTCGGTCAAGGTGCTCCCTGGCACTACGGCCCAGCGGAAAATAAGGATCTTTTCTACCCGCCGCCTGAGAAGGGGGACGGGATTCGACGTTGTTTTCTTAGAAAATAACATTTATTTCTAGCTCATATCTATGCAAAGGAAAGCACAAAGGGAGCGGTACTCCGCGGCAGCGCCTCTCACTTTTCGCGGCAGACCTTCGGCCAGGGCATCTGGCGAGACCCGGGAGGCGAGGGCGCCCGGTGCTTCTGGCAGGGCCGCGGCCGCTCTGTTCCTGCTCCGGTGCTCACCGTGGCGGCTCCCGGGGAAGAAGCCGTCCGCAGTCCGCAGGCGAAGGGGGAGTGGGCAGGATTCGTCCCGAGTTTGCAATATATTTGATCTATAAAACCTGATAAGGACAATGTGCACATAGTCTAATTTTTTTCCATGTTGTCCTTTTTATGCTTGTTTTTGAATGTTTTTCACGTTAATACCGAGGTCACCTACAGATTACAATTAATAACTTAGAATTCCATTTTATAACATTATACACTGGCTCGTATATATATATGTATAGATTATATATAGATTTATACATATATAAAAACTCACACTGCACCAAGGAAACCCATGCTTATCGGCATAAGCAACAAAGAGAGCAACAAATACCGCAACGAGGAAAGTGCACCGTAGAACTTGTTTCCTTTTTTTTTACAAACGATTTCGATATATATGTGTGTCCCAAAGACTCAACTCAGTGCCAAGAGATGTATATATCCTAAATTTATATTTGTTAGAATATTTTTTTAAAAATTTAAAAGAGGGGGCTTGGGGAGACATAGAAGAGACTCTCGGATTATCCTGCCATCCATCTGAGAGTTCGAGAGAGCGGGGCGGCGAGGTGAGCGCAGCTAAAGGAGCAGCGGGAGGGCGGCCGCCGCCCCAATTCTCAGGAATTCTTGGCCTTTTGAAGAAGCGGCTGTGCGGCCTGGAGGAGGTGTCCAGAGAGGGTCGGGGCTCCGGAGCGCTCGGGCCTGCGAGGGCACCTGCGCCTGTAGCTGCTCTCCCTTGCCTTCCACCTCGGGGAGCGGAGCCCCAGCGGAGGCGGAGCGCGCGCGGACGCAGGGCGGGCGGCGTCGGGGCGGCGGGACCCTCCTACTGCTTCTCGGGGGCGCCGTTGACCATGGGCCCGTACAGCCCGCCGCCGTAGGTCGGCTCCTTGTGCACGGCGGCGGCGGCGGCGGCGGAGCGGTCGCGCATGAGGTCGCTGAAGGCGTAGTCCATGGGCGGCCGGAAGCCGAGCGTGGGCACCAGGCCGGCGGTGGAGTAGGGCGCCATGAAGGCCAGGCCGCGGCTGTGCGCCGCCGCCGCCGAGTAGGCCAGGCGCAGCGGGCTGAGGCCGAGCGGCGCGCCCAGCGGGTAGGCGCCCGCCTCGGCCCCGAAGTGGCCGGCGTTGGGCTGCAGGGGCGAGAAGGCCGAGCGGCTGCTCAGCGAGCCCAGCGCCCCGGGCGCCATGGCGCCGGCCAGCAAGGGTCTGTGGTGCGGCGGCGCGGCCGGCCCGGCCTGCAGTGGCGCGGGCAGCCCCGGGCCCCCGGCGGCCGCGGCGTCGACGCGACCCGGCCACGCGTCGTCCGCGGCAGCCGCCGCGCCCACGGCCGCCTTATCCGAGGGCGCGGCGGGGCCCAGGCCGGCCGCCAGGCCCCCGCGGTGGTGGTTCAGCACCTGCTCGATGGCCTGCACCACGTCGCCGCCGCAGCCCTGCAGCACCAGCTCCAGGACGCCGCGCCGGTGGCCCGGGAAGACGCGCGTCAAGATGTCCAGCGGCGTCCGCTGCCGTGGACCCGGGCCTCCGCCCAGCCCTGGCGCCGGCGCGGCCTCGGCCTCCTCTTTATCAGCCTCGGAACCGGACTCCGAGCCCAGGGGGCTGGCGGAGCCCGGGCTGTCCTCCTCGCCGCCGCCGCCTCCAGGGCCCGCGCTGCCCGGGCAGCTGCCTCCGGCCTCCTTGGAGGCCCGGGCCAGCGGCGACCCCGAAAAGGACTCGCCGTCGCCGTTCTCCGAGCCCGAGCCGGGCCGCACCTCCGGGGATGACGTCCCAGGCCCTGAGTCCGCGCCGTCGGGCGATAAGGGCTTCACCTGCGGCGGCTGCGGGCTGCTGGGGCGGCCGGCCTGCAGCAGTGTCTTGGGGAACAGGTCAAACTTCTGCAACTTGGCCTCTGGGAGGGGAGAAAATACGGGTGTAAGGCGCGATGCAAGAGAAGACCGCACCGACAGCACCTCAGCCCTCTGGCTCGTTTCCTCTCTCAGAGCCCCAAACCGTGGTTCACTGTGCCCTTCTTCCTTTCGCTCCGGCATTCTTCCCTGTCCGGGCGCTTACAGTCCTCTCCCCAGGCTCCCTGAATCGCTCTTTTTATACCCAGAGCCCAACCACTTGTGCCTTCTAATGTTCAGGGCTGCTGTGCCGCCAACACCCTTAGCCCTCTTCCCAGCCACGACTTGGCCTGGAATAGTGGCCTGGTCCAGGGTTCAGACAGGAACCAACGTAATTTCTCCCTGTAGCCACAAGGTCTAAAACACCCTACTCTGCCTCTGGACCAAGAGCCCACCCTTTTCTGAGCAGCACGTCCTGGAAGGGAAAGCATCTGGGGATTCAGGAGGTTTTGCGCCTCACCACAGCCAAATGTAAGCCCCTATTTCTAACCCATCTTTTCCAAAACTGGGACCTAAGAAGTCTCTCCAGCCAACCTGAGAACTGAGGCATTTCCCCCACCCCACCCCCGTGACTCCGGACGGATTCCCGCCCTTCCCAGAAAAAGCCACAGGAGTCCAAAAGAAAAGGGTGAATCTGGCGGAGAGTAGATGGCAACGAGGAAAAGGGATCTAAGGAAGGGACAGCACAGGTCCTGAGAAAACCGGGACTCGCGTGGGAAAGAAAACCAGACCGAAGAGGGGCGCCACATGCGGTTGCTCGAGGAGCGTTAGGAACAGGAGAAAAGGAGCCACGCTGGGAAAATAAAGGAGGGCGTCTTCTGTACCCCGGGAAAGCAGTGCGGCCCGGGGACTTGAAGTAGGTCGGATTTCCAAAAAGGAGTTGGGGCGCGTGGGGGGGGGCGGATAAGTGGTGCGTAAAGAAGGCAGAGCCAAGGAAAAGAAGACGCGTGGGTTTGGCCTCTGGGTGGAGGAGGTGGGAAGAAAGCGTCTCCACTTGGGCCCACAGGGAGAGAGGAATAAAGAGCAATCGCTCCGCAAGGGGGAGAAAAGAGTTTCTGTGTGCAGGAGCTGGGTGCGCCGCGAACTCTAGTGTCGGGGGTTTGAGCAGGGGCTTGCACTCTTTCTGTGGCGACAAATTTCCTGACCGCGCTCTCACCTGCGCCCCCTGCGCCCGCCGCGCCGCCTCCGGTTCCCGCTGGCGTCCCCGCTCCCGGGCCCCCGCCGTCGGCGGCGCACACGGAGCCGAACACCTCGTAGGCGGGCCGCGGGGGGATGATGCCGTTGGCGGCGGCCAGCGCCAGGCCCTCGGCCGTGCCGTACAGCAGCTGCAGCTCGCGCGCCTCGTTCTCCTCCTGAGCCTGCTGCCTGCGCAGCGCCACCTGCGCCGCCATGACGCGCTGGCGCTCGGCGATGAGCGTGCACTTGGCGCACAGGCAGTCCTTCCAGCGGCAGTAGCGCTTGTGGCCCTTGAGCGCCGACACCACGCCGTGGTTGCGGCAGCGCGCGCACTTCGGGGTCCGCGGGTACTTTTCCGCCGCCCGCAGCAGCAGCGGGGGCGCCCGCAGCAATCCGCCCGCCACGCTCACGGGGAGCGAGGCGGCGGCGGCTGCCGCCGCCGCCACCGACGCCACCGACGCCACGGGCGGCCCTGTCGCTGTCGCTGCCGCGGTCGCCGCGCCGGGCACGCTGGGCAGCTCGGAGCGCAGCTCCATGACAGGACCTGATGTGGAAGAAAGTGGAAAGGAGAAAGAAATCTGAGTGAGGAACACAGTGCACGCTAGGCTAAAGCGCAGATCCAGGAAGCCAAGCTTCGAGAGGGAAAGCTTGGCCTCGGAAGTTTGGGCAGAGGCCGCCAAACTGTGGAGAAGAGGTGCATGCGGTTTGGAAGATCCGCGTAAACCCCAGCTCCCCCACCGCGCCCCCATCACAGCTCCTCTTATGTGTGATTTACTCGCCGGGTGTAAGATTTCGTTTGAATCAGTTCCCCTGGAAAAAAAATAGACAAAAGTTTGGGAGTCACTGGTTCAGATGAATGTAAGGAGAATTCGAAAAAGAAAGTATCTCCAAAAGTTTAGGTTGATTGGTGTGAGAAGAGAGAAATGTTTGCTTCATGGGACTCGAATTACACAAAAATATTTGAACCAACAGTTACGCTGATGCCAGAGACAAAACAGGAAAACCCAGAGCAAAATGTTCAGATTGCTGAAAGGAAGACCAGGGGACAGATGTTGGAGTGTAGAGCTGAGGAGGTTGGGTCAGGGTTTTGGTTGTTTAATGTACGTGGGACCAGAAAAGTTCTAGAGAAAAATCAAGAACAGAAATAACAGCTGTTAAAAGTAGAAATGATGGCTAGAAAACAAAAATAGAGAAAAAGTTAGGCCTCTTGGTCTGGATCCCGGAAAAATATAAGGTCTGGAAGTTCTCGCTGTGCGGACCTCCAGAGGGTGGGACAGCAAACAGGTGTAGAGCCGAGTTAGGCGACTTGGCACCTCTGAAAGAGAAAATTCAGCAGAAGAAACTTTCTTTGGAAGCCAAACCCAGCCCAAAGATGAGTTTGAAAGGCCAGGAAAACATTGAAAAACAGCTGATATGGATGCCTGGGACCAGGGTGTGCAAGCAGGACACCGGAGTAGGAAAGAAAAAACGCTTAGGCAAAGGCTAGGTAGAGGTGGGTTTAGGGCCAAGCCTGTGGCACAATTTTTATCCCCGTAGTCGCGAGAAGTAGTTGGGAAGGAAGTGTCCGGCGAAAGTTAGGCATTGCCCCAAGGGGCTCTTTTTCTCCGACGTCCTCACGCTGCCCTCCACACCCCTCCCACTTTGGGGACGCCGTCGCCAGACACGCCCTCCTCCTCCAAGTCCTGGCGCCCCCGGGGACCCCGCTGGAGCGCAGGTTCCCGAGTTCTCGTCTCCGAGCTGGCTTTCTGGGACTTGGATGGCTCCGCAGGCCGCAGTGAGAGGCAGGGGAGCCGCCTCTGGAATTGCCCAAGAACCGACTCAGGAGTCCCACCTGCGCCGCAACCCCAGAAGGCCCAAGCAGGCCCAGCTCCTAGCTTCCGCCGCGGCCTTCTCTGCCCATCTTCCCCTCCCTGTCCCGGTGCCCGACGGAGCCCGGGGCTGAAATCTCGCGTCTCCGCCCGCCCACGAATCCCAGACCTCCTCCGCTTGCGCGGGTGCCTCTTCCCCCAGACGCTTCAGGCCGCTCTGTCCGCGAGGCCCGCCCGGCCTGCAGGGCCTCGGTCTACCGCGGGTCGCCCTTCCCTGCTGGCCCTGCAGCCCTCAACTACCTGCCTCGGGCTCCTGGATCCTCCTCCGCGGGCGCGGCACGCGCCTCCCAGCTCTGCTCCTGACGCTGGCACTCTCGGCCCCGTCCCCTCGCCCCCGGCCCTTATCTGACCACGTCACCCTCCTTCGGTCACCATGTCCGAACTTCCGGACCCCCTCGGAACGCAGCGCGGTCCAACCCTCCCGTCAGGAACGGGCCGGGGACCCGTTTGGGGGCCGACTGGTGGGAACCCGCGACCCAGCTCTCGCCGCGCCACGTCCCCTCGCGGTGCGCGCCGGACGCTGCGCTCAGCCGGGGCTCAGTGCCCAGCGCTGCCAGACTCTCAATGAGCCGCTCGCCCGCTCTATTGTTGCTCCTTAGGGCTCCATTAGACAGAATTGGACAACAATGTGGCGCCTGCCATTGGCCAGGGGAGGCAGACGGCGCTCTGATTGGCCGGGCCCGCGCCCGGGGAGCCCCTCATCCTGCAGTGTCCGAAAGATTCGAAACTCCAAAAGCTCCACTGTGCGCCTCCGGGAGGGGAGGGGGCGCGCCGGGGATGGAGTGGAAAAAAAGGGGGCGAGCAGGAGCGTTGCAAATATCGTGACAAGAAGTTTCCGTGCGCCCGAGAGCGTGTGAATTGCTCCTAATTACCGTGTCCGGTGCGTCTCTCTGCGTAGACGTGTGTAACCCTCGGCTTCGGGGGCGCCGGCTCGGCTGCGCCACTCTCACTGGCCCGGGGCGCTTGGCAAAGCCGAGCTTCCCCAGTGGCCCCAGCGGCCTGGGGCGGGATGGGGGCAGGTGACAATTCAATTACCGCGGTCGGAGCGGGAGTGGAATGGGGGTGTGAGGGTGGGCAAGGGAGGGTGCTCGTGGCATAAAGGCCAAGAGGATTTTTCCTGCCTCCTTCGGGCTCTGTTTCAACGAGTTCCCAAGTCTGACGCGTGTGGGGTGGTTGGAGGCTGTTCCGCCCCCCCTTAAAGCTCAGTGCCTTCGGGTTAGAACTCTTGGTACGACACGGAGGGTAAGTTGTGGTTAGGATTTTCGCTTTTAAAAGAGCAGCTCAAAGAGGAAAAATCACACCGTGCGTCCTGTCCGTTCCAGCAGCCACCGTGCGCTCTGCGCTGTTCCCCTCCCTGCCCCTTGTGTCGGCCCCGACCCCTTCGGCTCTTTCCTTTCCACGCTTCTCTTCATCTTGTTTTCTTTTCTGTGGCGGTGGGCTTTCTTTTTGTTGTTGAGTTGACGAAAAGTTTTTGTCCTTTACAAACGAAAGTAAAAAGTAGCCTCTGCGTCTCCCCAGATTACCCTGGAGCCTGGACGCGCGTCTGTCTGCTCTTCCCGGCGGGGTCGAGGTCTCCGCGGGCCGAGGAGCGGTTTTGGCCTCGCCTTGCGCCGCCTGTGCTGACGTCACGGCCCGGAGGAGCAGCTCGTGCTGCCCAAGAGGTAAGAGGTTTCGGATTTTGTTTCCCTTATGATGGCAACATTCGGAATAAACGCTGCGGTCTTCGGGCGGGGTTGCCCTCGGCTTCCCCAGCTCTGATTTTATCACGGTGTTTCCCCCCACCCCCATCTTTGCTTTTAATGAGTTAACGTTCTGTCACTCTCATTTTTCTTCTCCACTTTTCTCTCTCCTTCAGAGAAAAAAAAAATCATTTAAATGAGAAAAGTGAGCTTCCTGGTCGTTCTCCCTCCACCCCCACCTGGCGTTTCCGCGTTGCTCCTCGGAACCTCCCAAGCGGCCGAGGTCTGGCCCAGGCGCGGACAAACCCGGAGCGCAGGAAGGGCCCCAGGGCCCTGCGCCCCACTGGTCCGGCTGCTTCTGCGCCCAGAGCCAGGGACCAGGGAGAAGGCGCGACCGAAGGGGTCCCATCGCAAGCCACAGAACCTCGCGCCCAAGGAAGCGAGCCAAACTCGCTCCCCCGGAAGAAGCCAATGCGAAGGACAAGGCTGAATGGGGTGAGGGGGCCAAGTGACGAAGAGTCGGCGGAGAAAGTTCAACAAGCCCAGCACGAAGGAGCAGCGACCCGGACCGTCTGCGACAGAGATAGAAACGGGCCTCTGGCTCCCAGGAAATTCCATCCTGTCTGGACCCTGGGAATGGGTTTGGGAGGAAAGGGCCAGCTGCAGAGGTGGTGTGCCGGGTGCAGCGAGGCTAAGGGAGTGCACTGGAGGGAACAGTCCGCCCGGAGCGCGGGACCGAGCCCCACCTTGCAGCGCCCGAGGTCGTGCGGCTGAGTAAATCTTCGCGACAGCTGCGCCCTGGCGGGGGGCGGGGTGCTGGGAGGGTCCCCTCAGCGCGGTGGATTCGCGCGGGGGTCGCTAGGCGCCTGCTCCCAGAGCTCTTCCTGAAAACTTTTCAGGAAATCATTTTTAACTCGAAATAAATTATACAAATCAGCTTAGATTTCAGGAGGACGGTGGCCCAGGTATGTTTTCTCGCGCTTCAGGCCAGGCCACTGCGCGATTCCCCTACTCCGGCCGCGATGAACTCGCGGGAGCCAAAGGTCCAGCTAAGAGGACTGGGACCCAGAAGTCTCCCACGGACGTGTGAGAACCTCCTTTACTTACACACCCCTGGCTGGAACCCCAGCCAGCCAAAGCGGAAGGACTCTCTCCCCTGGTTCTGTTGCCGCCGTCTTCGGGTCGTCCTTCCTCGCGTTCACATTCCCGCGAGCCCCAGGCCCACAAACTTTCCTCTCACGCCCTCCGAGGTTGGGGTGCACGTGTAAGTGAATGTGTTCTGCGAGGAGGCAGATACCCTGTCCCGGACGGAGGTCACCGCGCCCACACTGTAGCAGGCTAGACGCCTCGGCGCGCCTTCCCGGGCCATTTGGGGCTGGTCCCTTCTGACTTGAACCGGTCAGGAAGAGGACCCCACTGGGTCCAGATGAGCCGCTAGCTGCGGGGAGACACACCTAGGTTGAGGAAACGTGGGCTGTCCCACCACACACACACCTCAGGGTAGATTCACACCCAGACTTTGGTGTGCATGAGTTCACTGCAGAAGTTTGGACACACACGTGTAGTGAGCGCACACGGGGGACACCGCGCCTCTGACGCTGCCCTACCGCCCAGGGGACCCTTCGGAAAGTTTGACCTCTCAAATTCTCCTGCTTGGGCCTCCACTTGGCGAGTGATCTCACATCTGGACGGCCACAGACTCCCAGCTCAGGTGACAGCGTAGCCAGACAGGGCACACCCCGCGAAGTGCGACTTCGACTGCCCACGGAGAGCCTCGGCCCCCACCCTGAGGCTGGACTGCGGCAGAGAAAGCTCAGATCTTCGGAACAAACGAGGCGGCCGACGGCGAAGGTCCTGTCTTCACGCACGTGCCGGCGCTCACGCGTCCGCCTAGCTCGGAATCTTCTGCCGAGGCCTCTGCTGCGCCAGGGGGTGGGGGCCAGGCCAGAGCACCAAGACCTCCCCCACTCATCTTCACGGTCGGCCCCGTCCCCCTCCGCTCACACCCACGCCCAGCCAGCGGCCGGGTCCGAGGGGAGGGGGCCGGGTGCGGTCGGGGCTGGGCGAAGAGGGCGTCGATTCCGCGGCGCCGACTCGAGCGGGGCTGGGGGCGCCGACGGGGGGCCCGGGAGGCGTTGACTTTTGCGCTGTTTGCCCGCGGCCTCGGAGCAAGCAGACGCCATCTGTTTGCCGGCTGCGACGCGTCCCGTTTAATTACCCTCCCGGCAGCCTAATAGAGATGATATTAAACTAAATCTTTCTGACATTAAAAGTAATTATCCCCAAACCGGTGCCTCCAGGACGGAATTGCCCCTCCCGCGCCCACCTCTTCCCCAGCCGCGCTGGATTCCGTTAGTTTGGCTGAAACTTCACCCGGGAAGGTGGCGCGAGGAAGAGGGGGAAGGCGCCTCGGGGACAAGGCCCCGCGGGCTGCCGACACCCTTCCTCTCCGCACAATCGCGGGCGGCACACACCACGCACTTGTCCACGAACACATTTTTTCTCAATTCACGGGTCCCGCTCTGGTCAAGACTCTCAGCCGCACGCATCCCCGGTGGACGGGGAGAAGCCTGGTTTGCTGGCCCTGTCTGAGCTAAGATGATCCCTTTCCGTGCCCAAACCACGGATCAAGCCTAAGCCGGCCACGGACCAGTCGCGGTTTCAGAGCTAAGAATTCCTCCCACGGCGGCTCTTCCCGCGAGGGGCCTTCGCCTAGCGTCCCCGCAGGGCCGCACTGAAGTCGCACCACCCTGTCCCCGGCAGGTCCTATTATTCCACGTGCTGGGTGAGAGGCACGGTGACTGGGCCCACACCACACACACAGTGTGGAACCCGGGACTGCCCCGCCCACGCCGAGGGCCTGAACGGTTCCAAGCCCACCCCCGGCCGGAGGCCCTCTGCACCCCCAGGCCGGCCCGCGCGTGCTGAGCTTCTTCCAGGGCCCTCGACCCCCAATTAAGGAGCTCGTGAAGGGCGAGGGGGGCGGGTGGCAAGGTCCTGGCTCTGAGGGCGGGAGCAGCCCCCGACGAGGAGCCCCAGCGGCCACAGTTCTCCCTGGACCAAGTCCTGGTGTCCGCAGGTCACTCGTGAGGGAGGCGGCTGGCGGGTGTCTCCAGTTTCCTTATCGCCAGGGAATTCTGGCTGGGCGCACCTGAGCCTGGGACAAGGGCGCAGAAAGTGGGGCTCACCGCCGATGCGCTTGTATTTTGAGCGCCTACTGTGTGCCGTAACTCTGCTGAACCCAGGGTGTGTGCTGCCTTGCTTGGCACACAATCGTTGGGAAGGTGAGACTTCCACGTTTCAGATGTCAAAACCCGCCAAGGTTCAGCGTGGCAAGGTAGCTTGTCGGGAGCAACAGCGCTGCTGAGCCTTGAGAAAGGTAAACACCCATACTAATGTCCACTCTCAGCCTGGTCTCACTTCTCCTTCTGGGTAGGTAGGAGCGGGCCTAAGGGCTTCCATTTCGATCATTTACAGACAGCAGAGCACGGGCCATTCACTCGTCCATTCACTCATTCATTCATGTAACAGGATGTGTTGGGCACTTAGTACTTGGCAGGTGCCAGGAACCCGAAATGAATCGCCTGTGAGGGCCCCTCACAGAGCTGTTGGCCAGCTGGGGACACAGTCACCTGCCCGTGACCTGAGAGTAGAAGGGAGCCGCAGGGGGGTCTCTAATCTTAGGACCAGGATGAAGGGAGTTTCCCCAGGAAAGAGGCCCAACTGTGAGACAAGTTGCCCAGACAGAGAGAGACACTGTTACTGCTTGTTCTGATAAAGCAAAACACGAAACATTTTAGACAGTTACAATTCAGCAAAATATTTTTGGCGTGTAAGTCTCTAAACATTTTTCACAAAAATACTTTTGTTACTTTTACAAGTATGATAAACTTTTTTGTATTAATCAACATATTTACAGAATTTCAAAGGATTAATACTTCATTGTATGGTTGTCTTTTAATTTCGCCAATTCTTTATTAATGGATAATGAGTTTGTTGCCAGTTTTTGCTCTCATAACATTTGCTACTGTGAACATCCTTTAGGAATTTGCCCAATTACTTCCTTAGGATACATTTCTAGAAATAACATTGATAAGAGATTTTTTTTGTTAAAAAAAAAGGCTTTTGATAGCTACTTGTTAAAAAGCCCTAAAGAAAGTGTGTATCAATGAAAATGCTCAACAAAAGTGCACCTTTGCTGATATTTGAAATCTTTGCCAATTCAAACAAGTAGTATCTCATTGTTGATGTAATTTGCACTTCCTTGTTTTTTTCTACACGTGTTGGTCACTTACATTTTTATTTTTTAAACGATGCATTTATACCTTTATTTTTTTTTATCACAGAAGTCCTCCTTTCCTTAATTTTAATAGCTATCAATTTACCAAAGACAATAGTATTCTTTTCTCTGTCACATCTTCTGCACTGCTCCAAATTTTTGTTTTCAACCTGCTTTGGTATTGTTATGCTGAGTTTAGAAAAGTTTTAGGTAGCCACACTTGTTACTTTTTCCTTATAGATTGTAGTTATACTATCATACTATAAGTACTGTATATTCACTTCTTTTCCCCTGAAGTCTGAGGATTGAACCCAGGGCTTCCCTTTTGCTAGGCAAGCTACCACTGAGGTAATTCCCCAGCACTTTTATTTTGAGGCAGGATAATGCTAAATTGTCCAGGCTGACTGCAAACTTTTGGGGTTTTTTGATCTTCTGGCCTCGGCCTCCTGGGCAGAAGGAATAAGAGAACTTGGGCACCACTTCCAATTCCACCTTTTTTTTTTTTTTTTTGGGTGCCAGGGATCGAACTCAGGGCCTTGTGCTTCCAAGGCAAGCACTGTAACCACTGAGCTAAATCTCCAGCCCCTCTTTTCCATTATTTACTTCTACACTTTTAGCTCATTTGAAATACATTTTGATGGGAAGTGTGATGCTTGTAATTTAATTTTCCCCTAATGATCAGCTGCATATCACAGAAATGATCCCACCACCCTCCCACTGACCGTATTCTATACTGAAATTTCAGGTGGCCTCGGTCAGTTTTAGTTAGCACTTCCTCTTCTAGGAAGCTGTTCACTTTTCTTGTCCTGGCCTATTTCAATTACTGTAGTTCTGCAATGCTTAGTTTGGAAGGAAGTCTTATTTCTGACTCTGATTCTTCTTTTTAAAAATTCTAAAGGATACTTTCAAAATATAGTCTTCTGATGAAATATTTTATTAATTTTAAAGCTAAATTCAAAAAAGAAAAAGTAAATTGGAAATTTAACTTCCTTTAGCTTTTTGTAGTTTGAGGGCTAGTATGTATCATCACAGCGTGGAATGTTTCCATCTAAGACACAGAGTGTCTTTATTCATAACTTTTTTTTCTTTTTTCTTTTTCTTTTTGGCAGGGACAGGGTCTTGCTATATAGTTCAGGTTAGCCTTGAACTCACTACGTAGCCCAGGCTGGCCTAGAACTCACAGCAATCCTCATGCCTCAGCTAGCGGAGTGCTGGGATCACAGGCATGAAGCCACCACGCCTGGCTCTATCCATAACTTTTATGCCCCTTGGTAAGTGTTCTTGTTTTCTTTCTATCGTTCTGTGTCTTCAGTGTACACCGTCAGTATATGTAGCTACTGAGAATAGAATCTTTTCACCCACTACGACTTTTAACTGGCTAAGACAGGAGCATAAGAAAGTTAATGATTATGATATGTTTATCTTTCAACTAGCCTTCTTTCTGATTTCTCTTCTGCTTAAAATTTTCAAATTAGTTCTCACAGAACTGACCAAGCAGAGGAAGGTAGGAAATGGAGAAGAAATGGAAAGACTCAGGCAATTTGCAAGTCCTGCTGAGGTTTTAGCAATAGTGTGTACCCACAGTTTGGTCTCTTTAGACCATCTTTCTCCTGCATCTAGTGCCCAAGAAAGAAGGCCGCTGGAAAGAACAACTCCAGGAAGCAGCTAATAAGTATATCCCTCAGCCTCAGGGCCTGCACTCTGGCGTGTGACCTTGGGCCAGTTGCCAGTTATCGCTGATTACCTGGGGGACAGCAGTAGCCAGGCTACTGCTGGGGAAGGAGAGTGGGCAGAGGAAGGGGTTTGCTGGCTCTTGGGCTGGATCCGACTGGAGTTGAGCCCCTCCTCAGAAGTGTAGGGAGGGACTAATGGCAGCCACATACTCCCAGTCTGTAACCCCCAGGTCAGAGACCAAACTGAAGATAAGAGGGATAGGTCTGAAAATTAACCTTTGCAGGCCACACATGCTCTCCCTCTGTTTGCACACAGTCACAACCTGAGGAAAAAGTGGCACTCCTCCCACTTCTTGCAGGTCTGCACAGTCTCCCAGGCTGTGTGTGGACCCGGTGAGTTCCTGGCTCCCTGACTTGCTCTGGGCCTGCCTGGGCCTTCCTTCTCTAATTTGGAGCACAATACTAATTGGTGCAGACCCAACATGTCAACTGTCTTTCCCGGGATCAAAGTCAGGGTGGAAGATACCCACGTGTTCAGACTCCAGGCTCGCAGTGGTAGTGATGCATAGACACCTGCCTCTTCCTGGTTCCCAGTCCCAGGCCAGTTAGTTACCTGGAAAACTTTAGAACCCAGCCTCTGAGATGCCCTGAGCTCTCTTGTGAGTGGCTCAGGGAGTCCAGCCAACCCCTGAAGCTCTCCATCCTTCTGTAGTCTCTGAGCCCGTGTAGCAGCGTCTTCATCTCTATTTATGTTAGAGGTAACTGAGGCACTGAGGTGAAGTGGTTTTCCAGGTTCATGCAGCTACTGTGGGGATGGGTGAGAAGTGTTTTTTGCATGTACAGAAGAGAAGTTGGTGGAGACTAGGAAACGGAATTGAGGCCACGTTCCGCACCCAGTTCCCAGAATTGGCCTGCTGGGGCTGGGCACAGTACCAGGAAGGGAACGCTTCCTGTGCTGCTTGGAGCCTCTTTCTTTGGGGGCTTCTCATGTCTGGCACCCCTTCAAGCATCCTCAGCACCACTGGTCACAGAGCCTGGGCTGAGCAGGGCTGTGGACTGGCGTCCTGTGCTTGGCACCTGTCCTCAGTAAGGGGGCACAGAAATAACACTTTCATTGGGTCATTGTGGGCATTCAGTAGGCAATCCAGGAGGAGGAAGACTAGGGAGCTGGGAGCTGGCAAGCTGAGGTGCCTTCCCAGGTGCCTCTGATTTGAACCCTCCTGGGAAAACTTTCCTGAGCCAGACCCCGAGTGCTATGATCCTCTTGAGGTCACAGGGAACTCTGAGCCTTCTCACTCCCTAGGTCACCTCACCTATGCTAGCACCTTCTCCATTACCCAGGACATGTTTGCTATGAAGAGCAAAGTAGTTCCACCCCGTAAGCAAGCAAGGAGCAGCTGAGCCCAGGGCCCACCAAGCTCTCTGAGCAGTGCGCTTCCACGCCCACCTTTTCTCAGGGCCTCTACTATCCGGGGCACATTGTGGCGCGGCTGCGGAAGGCAGGGGCTGGTGCAGTACCACCTTTATTCCAGAGAACATGTTCTTCCCTCTGTGACTATGACCCCCCCAATCATGTGAACAACTCACAGAATGCATTCTATTTGAAGAAATTGAGGCATGTAGGTGATAGTTACACAAGTGAGCTCCTCACCGATGCTTGCTGAGGTTAAAAGCATAACAGAATAAAGGCCTTGAGTCACTTGACCACTCTGGGACTCGGTTTCTCCATCTGTAACTGAAGGAAGGTAGATTTGTTCTGAAATGTGAAAAGGACTATGTGAACCCAGCTGGGAAGATTACAATTCTTATGCGCAGTATTCAGCCGAGGCCTTGGCACTCACCTCTGGAAACATAGCTAATTCCTAGTTGCTCACCTGTTGCTCTTTACCTGGGCTTCCCCTGACCCCAAAACACAAAGAAAGATTTCAGTAGGACTCTCCTTGTTGCTGCCTTCTCAGAAAAGTCTTATGCAAATGTTACCGTGTACTAGTGTGTGCCCAAGTAAGGCAGGTAACATCTGCAGGGCCTGGAGACCCACGCCCAGTGGGAAGCTCCATTCTGAGCCTCCTTTTTCTAACTCTGAGCTCGGAGGGTCAGGCTGTGCAGCCCTTTTATTACACAGCAAACTTCGGGCAGAGCTCTCAGATGGGGATCGCCTCTCTCCAGAGGCCCTCTGGACCCCCAGACCAGGGCCTCCTCTGAGTTCCCACAGCTCTGGGAACTCTCCCAGTTCTGCTCTGATATCGAAGCCCCATCCCACCACCCCACTCGCATTTGGAGTTCTGGGTCAAGGTTAGAGGCTGAGAATGGTGTTTAACAAAAGGCTTCAAGAACGAATTAACAAGTGAAAGCGAACTCAATCTCCATAAGGTAGAGGATGCTTATACAATACTGGTCTACTGAAAACACATGATGGAAAAAATATTTGCTCTGGAGATAGGCCCAAGCATGGGTCATGGGTATGTGACATAGTAGCTATGAGATCGTACAAGGGACTTAACCTCTATAAGCCTGAGTTTATGAATATATGAAACAGTGATAGTATGTGCCACCTCATAGGGTAGTTCTACAGTTCATTCATTCACACATTTACTCTGTGCCCTGTGCTAGGTCCCTTAGGGGCAGACCTGCCATTGGCCAGCAGAGGAGACTTCTGTGCAAACAGTCGCAATAATGCGATAACTGGGAAAGCACTAGAAGAGGCCTTTACCTTGTCTTGGGGTTCCTGCCAAAGTAGCTCAGTGTGGTGGTGCTGGCTTGAACTCCGGAGCCAAATGGCCTGTGTGTGATCCTGGCTCCTTGGTTTGCCAGCAGTGTGACCCTGAGCGAATTCCCTAACCTCCTGGCCTTTAGTTTGGTCACCAATAAAGTGAGGAAAACAAGGTTGCTGTGAGGAGCAAATGGGCTAATAGGAATAAATCTTCTAGTGCCTGGCACACAATGAGCATAAAGTGTTCATTCTGGTATCAACAAATACTTAGCAAGCCACCTGCACAGCGCTGGACCTGTGCTGAGGGATACATCGGTGAGTCTGATTGACTCCACTTTCATGGAGTTTATGCTTTATGCAAATTCTAAGTCTCGAAGTACAAATTGTTATCTAAGAAGAGTTTGGAAGAAGCGCAGCGGGAGAGGAAAGAACTCAGGGGCTTTTGACATTTATCAGGCAGGCGCAAGAGAGAAACTGCACGAACGACAGAGGGAGCCTTCCGAAGGCAAGAAGGAAGTGTAGGCAACTACAGTACCCTGAGAGGCTGGGGAGGGGGAGTGCGTGGGAGTATTTACTACTGTCTGCTACCTATCGGTATTTACTGCAAACACGTACCAATAAAAAAGAAATTACACTAGTGGACTGGCTCAGGGAGGGGGCCTTGTGGAAGAGGAAAAGCCGTGGGCATGAGCAGGATGAAGACCCGAAGCCCGGGCCCTCTCCTACCGGCTAGGACTCTAGGGCATGACTTTGCCTCTCTGAACTTAGGTTTCCCACCGCGAAGTAAGGACGGTAACGGTTGCGACCTCAGTCACCCTGAGGATGGTGGGAAGATGGCCTGATAAAGCCCCTGCTGTTCTGCTGGTGCACCTACGACTGGACAGCGATCTTTCTCCTCCTTTTCCTTTCCTCAGCAACTCCGCTTGGTTTTGCTCCAGTTCTAATTAATTAATTGCTTCAGTAACCACTGGACGCGTGGCTGCTCTGTGCCAGACCCTGGGCTAGCTCTGGGAATAAACAGGTGATTATGATCTGTTCTCAGATTGAGTTGGAAGTTGGAGGTGGAAGTGACCACATTGTTAGTATTTGGTACGAGTATCTGTTCATATTCAGTTAGTAAATGTGAGTTTACTGTGTGCTTATTATCCAGTGGCCATTGTGCTAGGACTTGAGGATGTGAAGTGACTCGGACTCTTCCAGGGGCTCAGAGCCTGGGGTGGGGGCAGGACACGAGGGCTGAGCGATCCAGTGCTATGGAGAGGGCAGCATGGGGCTGAAGACTCACTGCACAGGCATCTATGGACTCCAGAGGCTGTGTGTGTGTGTGTGTGTGTGTGTGTGTGTGTGTATTTGAGTGGTAGCACAGTCAAGGAAACATCTTAGAGGAAGTGAAGTCTAAGCTGAGAGCGCAGGACAGATGGGTGGTAGAAGTCCACAAGGGCAGAGAGAATAGTATGCAAGGCCAAACATGATAAAAGCCAACATAGTTGGGAAACTGCAGGTAGCTCAGGCCATGTGGAGGACACTGCTGGAGATAAACACGGAGGGAGGGAGGCAGGGGCCAATGACAGGAGTTTAAACCCAAGCCATTTACTTGGCAGGCTGGCAGAGGGACGCTCTGAGAGGATCAAAGGGGGCTGGGAGTGTGGCATGACAAGGCAGATGCTCAGCAAGCTCCCTGTGGCAGGGTATGGAGAATGGTGCTGAAAAAAAAGGGACTGGAAAATGGAGATCAACCAGGACATGGCTTGTTTATAATCCCTGTGAGGTTAAGAGCATGAGGGGAAGAGATGGCAATGGGATAGAGGAGGAAGGAGGACGGAATGGATTTTGGAGGTCTTAAATCATTGAATACACTTAAAAAAATAAAAGGCATTGCTTAAATTTTAGCTCCTGATACATTTGTATGTAACAGAAGTACTAAGAACTCTTGGGGACTGAATTATTTGGGGGAACATAATTTTACATAAAAGTGCGGCTTTACTGCTCCTAGAACCCACTGACAGTTTAAAATTTATTATTACTGTAATTATTATTTGAAGTGTCTTGATAGTTGTTGTATTTTCTCATAAGCACAGCGGGGGCTTTGGAGACAAAGGTCTAGGTCTGAAACTGCTCTGCTTCATACTAGCTGTGGACCTCAGGCCAATCGCTTCACATTGGAGCTTGCTGCCTCTGAAAAAGGGTGAGGAACACCCACCTCTCGGGGCTGTTGTGAGACTGTGCAGAAAGGCCACAGTGCTGGAGTGAAGTGCTGAGCACATCCTAAACGCTCGGCAGGGCTCTCCGACTCTTTCCCCGAGTCCTAGAGTAGCAGGCCTGGACTTCTTTCTCCTTTCCGTGCCTTTGGTGTCCCCCACCCATAACCACCACTTCTCACTGCGGTGAGCATCCCTTCTCCTTTCCCATTGCACCCCACAGGAGTGTGTAGGACGCTAACAGCTGCTGTGTTACTGCATTTACTTTTCCTACCAGGTACTCACCAACCAGGTATTGTGGCAGCTGAGAGGTTGAGGCACAGGCGGGTGAAGGGGCTTCCCCAGGGCGCACTGCTAGCAAGTGAAGGGGTGCCTTGAACCCCAGCAAGATGGCTCCTGGGCAGTGCTCTTAGTCACACATTACACCGCCTCTCAGAACTAAGAGCCACGAACAACAGATGGTATGCAAAGTAAGTTAAGCCACGGGGACTGGAGATCATGTCTCTTTTGATATTTCCTTTCGGACCAAACTTTCAAAGTGTAGCCGAGAGGAGCTGTATGGCTGTTGGAGTTGTTAAGGGTTATCAAGGCAAGAAAGCATACTGATTTCACTTTGTCCTCTTTGGGAGTTTCTTTCAGATAAAAATATGGCTTAATAAAAAGAATGGACAGTTTCAACTTCCCAAATATTCTGAAGTTGTTTGCACAATGTAAAGGATGGCCTTCAATTTTTTATCAACAGACCCCACTGGGAATCTGATAATGCAAGTGGCAGAATCGAGGATCAATGTGGAAGACACCAGAGTCTCTAGAGTGTGAATGTATATGGTGATTTCTCCCCTTCCTAGAACTTTAAAAATGGTCAAATGAGAAAAATCAATGTGAAAGGGGAACAAGGACTATGTGACTTTCTCCCGGACTGAACGGACCACCCCTCCGTGTGCTGTCCACGTGGAGGGTCCGGGATTGGCAGCGAAGAGGCTGAGGGGACAGCAGGCAGCGCCGGTCGGCGGTGCTGCTGACGGAGCCAAGCAAGACCCTCTCCCACAGCAGCGGAAACATTCTGTGCTTTCGAAGAGACTTGCCAGAGCTCTGCAACCTCTTAAAAATCCATCCTGCTGACCAACGCACAGGGCAGCATCTGACTTTTGAGAGTGGTACTTTTAATACAACTACAAATGTATTTCCTGTTTCTAATTCACTAATAAGCAAAACTGATACGTGCTTAAATCATATTTTCCTACTTAGACTACATAAAAATGCTTTCATCCAACTCAGACTTTGGATGCTTCTACTTTAGAGACGAACGTCTGCATGCCCCCCACAACTAACAGTGCCAGAGCAGGGCAATATCCCAAACCAGACGTCTCCAAAACACTGCAACTTCCGAAAGGGAATGCGAGGCTGGCAACACATCCTTAAACCTTCAGACTAATTCTCCAAACACACAACTGATAATCCAAGAACACAGGGAGTGAACCTGAGACCACGGGAGGACGAGAGCCCTGAAGCTCCCCGAGCAGCTGGGCAAAGAATGCCGAGCAAATATTCTGACTGCCTCACCTTCTCATCTGGAGGCTGGGACGTGCAGCCTGAAGAAGGTGAAGGTTGGGGGGAAGAACTACAGTGGACGTTGCTAATTCTGGGGTGGATTAGCATTCCGATGTTGTGCTTGCATGAAAAGGTATAACATTGTGTCAGCCTCCTCTTCTGGAGTTTAAGAGGCCAGAATGTCATGAGTGAATGCTGACCATTAACCGAAGTCTTTCGCAGCTGTGGGGCCGAGCTGGGGATTTCTGGGGTTGGACAGCTTGAGAAGGACTTTCCAAGACAGGGTCAAAAAAGGGTATGTCAACTTCATACACAGGCAAGCAACAGTAACTTTTATAAAACTGCTTTCAGAGTAAAATGTCTTGTTGGAATATAGAAAGGAGTGGGAAGGAACAATTCCCACTGTCTGAATTCACTTTCATGTCTCAGAACAGGTTAAACGTGGAAGTGACTCCAGAGACCCTTCCGTCATCCCCCTACCCAGTCCCTGGCTGCTGTTCCTGAGTACAGACTGAGTGGAGGGTTTCTCCACAGCAGCTTAAGTGCAAGGTCTACTGGGAGAAAGGATAGCTAGTGCCCTGGTGTGTCCACACCACTGAAATGACCATCTAGTGGAGCCGCTAGGTTAGGAGGGGAGGACCCGGAAAGGAAGTGCTTAGGACCCCTGGAGCCACAGAAGGTCCCATGAGTAGGCAAATGAATAACAAGTCTGTTAGGAGTACTCTCCTCCTCCACTTTTCTTTTTTTTTTTTTTGAGACCGGGTTTCACTATGTAGTTTGGGTTGGCCTTGAACTTACTAGCCCAGGCTGGCTTCGGACTCACAGTATTCCTCCTGCCTCAGCCTTCCACATGTTGGGATTACAGGTGTGCACCACCATGCCTGTCATAGGAACACATCTCTTTTAAGACAGTTTCCAGAGGAGGTTCTTGGTGGAGCATCAGAGAAAGGAACGAGGTTTCCTGGCCAACACCCGCTTCAGGGGAGAGAATGCCCAGGTGTGTCCTCAACTTTGGTTACAGTCCCCTCACTAAAGCCAAGGGAACAAACTTAGCACTTACACTTTCTTTTCCTCAAGTACAAAATGTCACAATTGGGATCTCAACTGTTAGGATAAAGAGCACAAATGACACAAAAATAGCTATGGAGGACATTCTAAGACTAAAAAGAAATCATTATGAATGTATAAACAATGTTCCTTCCCATCAACTAGCCCACACAGCAAACCCACAGATTAACAAACCCACGTTTACTGAATCAAACTCTCAAAACACATGACTTCTGGGTTGAGTACCCGAGTTTGCTCCCTTTAAATATATAAAGTTTGAATTTTCAGTCAAAGAATGAGATTCCTTTCTTTTGAG
Source organism: Hystrix cristata (assembly GCA_004026905.1). Taxonomy (NCBI): domain Eukaryota; kingdom Metazoa; phylum Chordata; class Mammalia; order Rodentia; family Hystricidae; genus Hystrix; species Hystrix cristata. Next base: position 33,206 of record PVJO010016594.1, read on the forward strand.
ACAGGAATTCTGTATCTAATAATAAGACATTAAAAGACTAAAATAATTGAGCAAGTTCCTTATTACAGGAGAGCCTGTGGGACAACCAATACGTGTTTTGTTTTTTTTTTTGAGACAGGGTCTTGCTGTGTAGTCCAGGCTGGCCTCAAACTAGTGGCGATCCTCCTGCCTCAGCCTCCCGAGTGCTGAGATTACAGGCATGCACCACCACACCTGGCCTGATCAGATTTTGACAATGGACGAGGTAATTAAAACACCTAGTGACAAGGCCTGACATGTGAAGGAGCAGAGGGACAGAAAAACAAGAGAGAACTGTGTTCAGTGTACAGTGCTGGACCAATAACTTGGAAGCTAGTATTTATGAGGTTCAACTGCCCAAATGCAAACCCAAGAGCAGCTCCCCACAGCTGGGGCGAATAGCAAGGTCTTGGTGCCAGTATCCTCCGCATACTCCCTCAACATTGCACATGCTGCAACGAAAGCCCGACGCCTCCCAGATGGGACCTGAAGGCCCAAGGCAGCGGCAGTAAATAAATACCTTTGCGTACTGTATGTCACAGCAGCCTTACACCTTAGTAAAGAAGTCAGAGTACCAACAAAAATGATAACTTTTTTCCTACAATGTTTAATCTCCATGCCAAGAATGTCCCATTTGATGTTTCCCTCCACCTCTTAAAATCAGGTGACAAAGTAGAAATCCATTTGTGAAAATAAAAAGGCAGAGGTGCGAGCCCTAGCTCAGTGAGACATACCAAATACATAGCATCCTGGTGTCACAGGACAGACAGAAGAACTGTCCTTGATGCTGTGGGGAAAGATGGGTGCTGAAGAGGTAAAAATTCTAATGATCACTCACGCTGGAACGGGGCGAAGGGCAGGAGGTGGGAGGAGTTGCAGAGCTGTACTCTCTGTATGAGGGTTGGGAACATATACTCGTGGATGGGAAATTTTAAGTAGCTGTGTTTATTATTACTTTTTTTCCAGCAATCTTGCAAGAGGCAGAAGTGTGACACTGAATTGAGTGAGACGAGTGTGTGGGTGGGTTGGCGAGGAGCCTCTCTTGACGCAGGCCGCTGGCTTGTCAAGGAATGGCTGGTTCCACCGCTGAGCTGTTTACTCCTTTGCTTCAAGGAAAAGGGTTTCTTGGGGGAACAACTTTACTTCCAATAATGATTTATTGGGGTCTAGCTGAGTGACCTGAAAGAAAGAAAACATATATTCAAAAGACTGTAATGAGCACAGTTTTTTCCACAAGGCACTCTGTCTAGGTACACTGATGTTGAGCCATGTGTACTGCCACGAGCATTTTTACATTATCTTATTTGACATTCAAAAGAACTCTGGGATGCAGGTGTTACTATTCCTATTCTGTATGAGGAACCAGGGCTCTCAGAGAGGTCAGAGTTACAGTTCAGTTTAGTGGAGGAAATAGCACTGGCCTCGAGGCATAGGTTTGGTGCTGTTCAGTTCTGTTCTGTTCTGTCTGTCTATCTTATCTATCCATCACTACTGGGGATTGATCCCAGGGCCTTGTGCTGCTAGGCGAGCACTCTACCACTGAGCGGCACCCCCAGCCCAAAGCTGGGTTCTGGAGACTGACCTTCTGTGCCCCTAGGAAAGACTGCAGATAAAGAGGTGAACGGCACTCCTGGGGACCTCTGCTTGGTTAACTCCTGATCACAGGGAGGGCCTGTTCTGCTTGGTGGGGTAGTGAGGCCTTTGGGAGGACAAGTGCTGCTTCCTCCCACAAGCACTATCTGCGGTAAACTGCAGAAGGGCCACCACACCCACAGTGATAGGACTATCTCCTTCGGTGAGCGGTGAGCACAGACACATCACAAGCTCTCTATTGGGGATATATGTAATTTGAAAAAATTAATCTGTATCACAATACACCTTTGTTTTAGAGATAAAAAATACGAACTATTGAAAGTAAAGCTAGACAAAATGCTGGCACCATGGGATATGCTACAGGGATCCTAAATTAGGTTTATGCCCTCCTGGGCTGGTAGCAGGGATGTGACCTGAAAGTTTTCTGAGTCTTGAGAGTGAGAGAAAGAAAGAAAATTTTCCTGTTTACCAAAAAGGATCGTGAATTCTAAAAGTAGAGAAATACTAGTTAGTGTAAAGGACACAGGCTGAGAATTAGAAAGACTGGTTTAAATCACAGCTGTGTTGGCGCTCAGCTTTGTGGCTTTGGAATTAGTATCAACCTTGCAGAGCTGATGTGAGGATTAAATGAGAAAAAAAGCCATATAATTAGCACAGTGTCTGGCACAGAGTAGGTGTCAATAATGGCTGCTGTGCGTGAGAGCAACTGTAAAGGTGGATGGACAGACAGACAAAGGGGGCAGCTCTGAGTGTGTGTGACAGAAGGCCAGGAGGCTCTTGGCAGCCCTGAGCTGCTGCTCCACTCCCTTCTGGGCCCTGGGGAAAGGCCACAGACACAGCCTGCGCAGACAGTCTTATCTTCTGCTCAGCTCAAGCCGCTCCTAATCAGGTGACTGCCTTCTTCTAGTCAGGGAGACGGCAAGGCCCTGGGGGCCAAGGCTGGGTGTCACAGACAGACTGGCAGCAAAGGGGGAACACTATCTTTGTATCCAGACAGAAACCAGGTATGCTCAGGAGGGCCATTAAGGAGACGCGTCCACCCTCAGAGTCCTCTTTGCTTCCCAGGGACCCAGAGCAAAGCTGGCTCTACAAGCATCTCTTGGGTTATGGGCAGATGGACAGGCAAGGCCGTGCGGAGGGCCCATGCTGCTGTCTGTCTTCCAATGCACTGGGGGGCAAGCTGCTGGCAAATGTTTACCCATTTCCCCAATTAATGTACAATACTGCACTGGCTTCTGTCAACAAACAGAGCTCTGCTGCCTCTGCTTCCGACTCTTTGGCATTTTGTGCCCAGCTGCTTCCGCTATTGTTCTTAATTAACATGCCAGAGCTCTTCCGGCATCTTCTACTTTGTTATTTGTGGTTGGTAAATATGATGTTTGCTGGGAGAAACCAAAACCATAATAATGCTGGAGCTGTGAGTACAGGCAGGAAAATGTGCTAGGAAGAAAAAGAGGTTGGGGCATTGAGGCCTGTAGTGCATCCGGTTGAGGCTGTCAAGACACAAGGTTAGAGATCCATCAGCTGCACCCAGTTTTCACAGGAGAAAAGAGAAACAAGAAAAGTTAAGTGATTTTCTCCAGTCACTTTAAGTAGAAGAACTAGGATTTGGGAAGGAGGAAACAAACATTTCTTGGTCATCTATTAAACACCAGTCACTTTAAATGTATTACTTCATTTATTCCATACGATAATTGTACAAGGATGTGGGAGCTGAGCCAATGGAGGCTCACCTGTTTAAGGCCGTATGGCTAGAAAGGGTCTGTCTGTATTGCACAGTGATTAAAAAGAAGGAAGCACACATGGATCAAAATCCTAGCTCTGCCATTTACTACCTATATGACCTCTGAGGAACCTGCTTTCCTACCTGTAAAATGGGAATCACAGTTTCTCCTTTTTAGGTTGTTGCGATGGTTAAACAGAACGTTGGTGAAGCCTCTGGTACAGTCCCGAGCCATCAAGTGCTCAGAAGGTGGCAGCCACACTGGCTGGGGCAATCCTGGAGGGGGAACCCTGTCCTCCAACTGCCAAGCTGAAAATTCATCCCCAGGGCCTTCTGGAGCCCAGGCGCCGGTTGCCTTCGCTTTCCGTCCCACTGTCCGGTAGGAACTCTGCCCTTTCCTTGACTGGGTAATGCCTCCATCTCTGCAGACCCCTTTTATAGCTTCCGTGGGCTGTACCACCAGTGGACTGCGGCAAGTGAACACGGCCTGGCTGGGGCACTCCTGCTGGTGCCCCACATCAAGCAGTATTTTTCTTTGAAGGTCATTTTGGACAGGAATTTCAAAGTGAACAAGGACAATCTCTGTTTCCATTCTCTTTATCTGGCTTGGACAAAGTGAGGGGAAACTAGGAGGATGTAGGACACTATGCTTCTCCCGTAAGATAGTGGCCACATGGTGAAGCCACCCTGCAGTGCTCAGGGCCCCTCTCAGGAAGGGCGCTGAACGTGCCAAGAGGCACTCCTGGTAAGGAGGAGCCTAAAATCTAGCTGAACCAACTGAAGAACAGAACTGCGTGGAGAGAGGCTGTGCCAAGCCTCTGTGAAGATCTTTAGGCTGACAAGTAGGACAGAGAGCAGGCGTGCTCTGCACAGCTTCGGTGGAACTGCAGGGAAGCAGAACTCAGCTGGCCAGAGGGAACTTTTACCAGACGGCGCAGCCACTGATATGGCTACTGGTACTTCTTTTTCCTACCTTCTTTCTTATTTTCTTTCTGTTCTTCAGCCATCATCATAGCAGCAACTATCATTTAGTGAGCTCCCTCTGTGGAGCTAGAACCTTGTAGAGTACTTTTGGTACTTTATATATAGTACCTTAAGTAGTCCTCACAACAGCCCAGTGATATAGCTACTTTTTACAGATGAGGAAACCAAGGTTATTTGCCCATTGTTACAGAGAGTAAAGTTTCACACTCGAATTGGCCTAACTCCAAAGCTCATTCTAACTAGAATGTTGTTGGCCAACGGGGTGACAGGCTGCTTCAGGGAATGGAGGGGTAAGTAAATCCTCTATGGTCCCAGAAGCATTTAAATAGGGGCATATTTGCAGATGATGAGTATCATTTATTGAGCATTTATTTTGTACCAGTCATTTCTTGAAGCGCTTTATAAGATAATTTAATTTTCGTAATACTATTCTGAGTTAGGTAATTTGAAGTGGATATAATTATTATCCCTATTTTACAGTTGAAGAAATTGAATCATGGAGCAGAGTAAGTAACTTGCTTAAGGTCTCAAAGCTATTAAGGGCAGAGCCAGAATATGAATTAAGGTTCTCTAGTTTTGGAATCCACTTAACTACTAGATTATATTGCCAGAGGGGTTGTTCAGAGTAGGACCCACTGCCGAGAGAAATAAGTTGGATGAGATGACCCTAAATTTATTTCTAACCAAGCTTCTAGGATATAAGATCTTCACTTTAAGAATGGCAAAAGGTCAAGGGTCATACAAAAATCCTTAAATGTTTATAAAATACGAATACAAAAACCCAATCTGAGCTTGTGTTTTGCCATTTACTTGGGACTTTACTGAATTATTGACTCCCTAAATCAACAGAGAAACCCACCCTTTGGGACTCCTGGGGGATGAGGTGTGTTCTCAGATAAGAGCTATAGTTTGACTCTGTCTACAGTTGGAAGAGGTAAGTCAACCATTTTGACATTTCCTTCATTGTACTTAGGAAGCCTGAATGGGTGTATTTTCTCATTAAAATAATATTTTAGCAAGTTGGCTTTGTGAAACATGTATTTTAGCAAAAATGGGACACGTTCTCTGTCAAACAGAGCTGTTCTTTTCTGGATCAATTTTTTCAGCAGTTTGAAATTTCATACACATTTTATTTCTGCTACTTCTCTGGGTTTCGGTTCCTTTTTCTAAAACATTGCTGTTGAGAAAAATGTGAATTAAGGTGACAGATTCTCATAGTAGGCCACACTGTGAACCCCAGAATGTTAGTGTAAAAACATTCCTTAAATGTCAAATAGTCCAAGCCCTTCATTTCACACAGGGGCAACCTGAGGCTCAGAAAGGTCAAGTGCCTTGACCCAGGTCACACAGCTGATTAACAGCAGATGTGGCAAGCTATCTGAAGGCTCTTGGCTTCTGTCTTAAGAGTCTTCACGGCCACACCATCTACCTCTCAACTTTTTTCTTTTACATGAGCATAAGGACATTACTACTTAATGCTGGGAACTACTTGAGGGCAGAAGCTGAGAAATATTAAAAATAATAGCAATATTTGCAAACATTAACTCAATCACATGTGTTAGGTATTATGACCAACCCCTTAATTTTGCTGAGGTGATGCTTTTATTTTGAAAAGAAAGTCTGACTCTAACATTTTATATTTAGCAAAAATGTAGGTTGGATTTTTCTTTCTTTTTACATTCCTACTGTATATTTAACAGCTTATACAGGAAATGTGCTGTAGGAGTACCTGGAAACCAGCCCTCACATTGTGTACTAGGAAATAAGACCCAGAGATTGGGTTTATCTACGTCCACACACACAAGTGGAGGCAGAAACAGAACACAGGCCTTCCAATTTGGGGCCCTATAATTTCCTCTGTAACTCTCCACTTAATAGGGATCTTTCTCTATGCATTACAGCCTTTGGGGTGTTCAACGTATGGAACTGGAAAGCTTTCTGAAAATGTATTCTTGCCTTAGAGTAAAATCTGCATTTTATAAAATTTCAGCATCTTCAAGGTGGAAAAACTGTTGTCAGATTTGCTCAGGTATTTGCCTGCTTGACCAAACCTCCCTACTTTGGCATTAATTTTATGACTCTTCTAGTCCACACATACGACAAACACCAAAGGCTCATCCACAGTTCTCTTCCCACCAGTGTGAAAGACAGCCAGGTGCCATCTACATCAAGCACAGACAGACCACAGTAAATGCCCCCAGGCTTAAGGAAATCCAACTCCTTCAGTTGTGGACTCCCTGCTTCTATAAGTCTCCCCTCACTTCCAGCCTTTGGCAAGCTCTTTCTTTCTCTGAGTTCTCCCTGCTGACTATCAAGGCTACGTAATGCCTGTCTGTCTGTCTGTCTGTCTGTCTATCTGATGATATCAGGATGTAAAGGACCAGAATGTACAGGTTCCAGGCCTGGCTCTAGCAGTGTGCCTTTGGACAAGTCATTTTATTCTCTAGGCTTTCATTTCTGCATTTTAAAAAATGTGGAGGTTAGTAATTAAATGGAGTCAACTGTACTGGATGAGCTTTGGAAACCCAAACACTTGGGTTCAAGTCCCAGCTCTCAGCCAAGTCAGCAGGCACCTTAAGGACTACAGTTTCCTTCTCTACTGGGTGAAAGAGTTAGTGTAGGGATGAAAACAAACATCACTGAGCCTGACACATGGAAGCCATTATGATTCAATGCCTTATTATGTGTCGGCTCTATGGTCTAAGCTACTTGATAGTGAAAGGGTTAAAGGATGACCTAAGGAGGGCTATCTGGGCTTTTGGTTCCCACTGCTATCACCTCCTAGTTGTCTGATAACAATGGCAAGTTACTGAATTTTCTGGTTGTTTCTTTCTTCATACAATTGCATTTTTTTTTCTTGCAGCACTGTGAGGATTCAATAAGATAAAGCCTATACCTCCTATTCTATAGGGTGCGGGGAGCATTTATTTAATGTTCATGCGTCCACATAGAGGGGACTCCTGGATGCTCTCCCTGTCTCTCACACCAGGATGAGAAGAGACTATCTGCTTGGTGAGTTAGGGAGAAAAATCTGAGCCCAGCCCCTTCTTTTCCCTATTCTGGGGCCAACCTGCTCTCATGTTACATGCCATAATAGCCTTCATTGTGGAGCTGTATCAAGGACCGGGTGGATAATCTGTCTAACTTAAAGGCAAAACATATATCAGTAAGTTCACTGGCTGCAGATCCCAAACCAAAATCTTCAATCAACTTTTTTTGGTAATAAAGATGACATTTTTATTCTTACCTGAGTCCTAGGTTTGTTTATCTTTCAACTGGTCTTATGTCTTTCAATTAGTCTTGAACTAGTTATGTGAAAGGCCTCTCAGTTCCCAAACATCCCTAGAGCACTGTGTGGTTTAACAACTGTGATGTGATGTAACATAGTACAAGGGTCATAGCCCTTTTCTCTCAAAGTCTGTTTGGTCTTGATTAAAAGACGAGAAAGTAATCTAGTCAAGGCATAAGCCAATTTTAAAATATATTTCCCATCTGTAATTCAAAGCTAAAACAAGCTTATTCCTTGTGGTACTGGGGATTGAACCTGGGCCTCACACATACTAGGTAAGTGTGTCACCACTGAGCTACACCCCAGCCATCAAAACTTATTCTTAAGAGATGCTTTAAAGCCAAATTATTTGAATACAGGGTGAATGTGTTAATATACTTCTTTCTGAAAAATGTGTGTATAATAATGATTACTATTATTTTACAGCTCTCAAAACACTTCCACATGTATATAAAGAACTCAAAAAAATCAGACCCCCCAAATTTAAAGACCCAATCCAGAGGTGGGCAACTGAAATGAAAAGACACTTCTCAGATGAAGAAGTAGAAACAGCAAATAGACATATGAAAAAATGTTCAGCATCACTGGTCATTCGAGAGATGCAAATTAAAACAACCCTGAGATTCCA